>APFE031332648.1:2503-29231 GCA_000404065.3 Pinus taeda
GGATTCTATGGGGCACAATAATAACAATATGGGGATAATAGGGGCACAACAATATTAATAAGGGATGCAACTACAGTAGTAATGGGGTAATCACTAGTATTATAGGGACCCAACAATGAATGAATGACTTGATAGATGATATTACAGATACGGTGAGAAGGAATCAAACCTTCTTGATGATTCTCAGATAAGTATGAGACCCCTATGTTTAAATGTGTATTTATGACCTGTAGATTTCATGTTCATCATGTGTTTGATGTAATGTGTGCCTTGGTTAGGCTTGGTTAGGTCAAGTTCTTGTATAGGTTTTGTGTGGAAGGATTTTTCTATGTGTCATTTATCATTTATGAGAGCTTTATGAAGTTCTAGGAAGTGATATGGAGACTAGCCTGAAAAAGTGGCTTAAATATTGCAGTCACTAGCACAAAACGGGATGAAAAAGTCTAGAGTCACATGGAGGTCTTGTTGTGGGAGAAACTAGAAGGTTAAGGTCACATGGAGGGATTGTGATGGGAGTGACTGAGGGTTTAGTTTAGTTAGAAAGAAAGTTAACTTAGGGGATTGGGCACCTATAGTGGTTGGTTAGCCTCTAGGTGTCATGTTGCTCCTGAGGAAGATCATTTTGGTTTTGGTTTGTCAATTGCACTTCCTTAACTGTAGTTTGGGAGTTGAATCATATCAGAGTAACTCTTTGTCAAATGTTTACCCCAGTAGGCATGTTAGCTTGGGTTAATGTGGGAGGAGGGTGTTATAGAGTGGTATCAGAACATGGTGCAACCCCTGGATTGGATGGATGGAATGTGTTGGTCATGCATGCATTATTCTTATGTATGCACGGTGGTGATCATTGTTACAGTTGTGTTGTCATATGGAAGTTGATGATGTTATTGGAATGTAGTTGTCATGAACACATGTTGGTTGAATATGCATTTTTTGTGTATGTCTATTGTCTATGTGGATGTATGCATGCATTGTCATGGTTATAGTTTTCTTGTGTGAGGTGATGGTATGCAGTTGGTATTGTCATGCATGGTAACTCGATAATGATGGAGATGATGTTGGTATATTGTTATGATAATGTTTATACATGTATTGTGCTAATCTAGTTGATATTGAAGATGAGATATCCTCCCTTGAACTATAAAGAGGTATGTTGATTATGTTTATATTTTAGTTCAGCTAACATGGTATGCTTGCAGGAAGAAGATCAAAGATGACTAGCAAGATTGTTGACTAGAGTTCACAAGATTCTGCCTACTGATCAAATGAGCATCATGGTGATGGGTACTCTCCTAACATAACAAACACTTTGAGAAGTTTGGAGGAAGAAATAAGAAGCTGCAAAGTAGATAATCACAGATCATTCAATCACAAGAGAGATTTGCTAAGGAACAGGAGAAAAAAGCAGAGGTTAATGCATTTAGCCTTCAGAGTTTGTCATATTTGCAAAGAAGAGAACCACTTAGGACCGGTCATGAACATGAGGATAGGACTAACGAGGCATATGTCAATAGGCCTCATGGTGGGTACAAGTCAGATAGGAATGACATGATCAAAGATGGAAGGTTCTTGGATATGATGGATAGGAGAGGTGATGGACACAGGTTGCATTCTAGCTCGGGTTCCAACACGTACCATGGTCATCATTGCTATCATCATTACAAGAGGAGTGATAGGGGATATTTTCCAGATGTGTTTAAGAAAGCTAAGCCACCTACCTTTGATGGAGATGTGAAGAAGTTAGAAGATGCAAAGGCATGGTTACTTAGAATTAAGAAGTTACTTGAGCTGCATGATTACACATATAATATGAAGGTCATAATAGTTATCTTCAACCTCAAAGGGAAAGAAGACATCTAGTGGGAAGATGTGAAGCGGGTTAGAGACATTAGGAAAAAGGAGTTGAGTTGGCATGAATTCAAGAGACTTTTTAGGAAGAAGTACTTGTCAGAAAGGTACTATGATAGTAAAGCCAATGAATTCTATGAGGTAAATATGGGATCAACTAAATATGAGGAGTATATGACGAAGTTCTTGGAATTGTTAAGGTATATACCATATATTAAGGATGAGAAGGCCAAACTTCAAATATTTGTTAGTGGATTTCCATTAGCATTTAGAGATAGGATTGAGTATGATGAGCCTCGGTCACTTGAAGAATTCATTGGAAAGTTGAAACATTGTTATGACCAATAAAAGAGTTAGACAAAAAAGGAAATAAAAGAATAAAGGTAAATGTTAGCCCAAAAAGACAACACCCGAGGATACAGGTGAGAAAGAGAATGTTATACCTTAGAAGAAGTTTAATGGATCTCATCCTGGAGAACAACAGAATAGAGGTGATGGTAGGAGACAATTACAGTGTTGGACATGTGGTAAGGAGAATCTTAAGGAATATTGTCCACAAAATCAGGGTGGTAGTCCTCATATCTATAGTGTTTAGGAGGCACAGACAGTTGGGGATGTTGTGCAGAGCATTCCTTAGATCTATGCAATATTGAAAAATAGGCAGGTGGATCATGCAATATATATTATTGAGATAGATGGTAAATTTTTTGGTCAATTTGTTTCTATTTTGATTGACCATGAATCTAATTATAGTTATATTAACTATGAATTGGTGGATAAGTATTGTTTGAATAAAGAAGTGCATGCAAAATCTTGGTTAGTGTAGCTGGCTACAGGTACTAAGAAGAGAGTTCATCATTGGGTAAGATCTTGTGCATTTGAGTTGAATGGTATGCCTACATTAGTGCATTTGAATGTACTTCTGTTGGGATCATATAGTATGCCTTTGGGTATACTTCACATGAGCAAAGTAGATTATATGAAAAGGCTATCGAGTGCTTGGATGACAATGGAGAATAGATAATATTGCAACATAAGAAGAACGCTACATCAGTCATAATGGTTACATCTATGTAGGAAAAGCGCAGTTGTAGGAAAGGTTATGTGCTATTTGTAGTGAAAATATCTAGTGATAACGGTAAGGACGTTAAGGATGTGGAGGTATTGAATAGGTACCCAGTTTTATAGCAGTTCCAAGATGTACTTCCCATAAAGATTTTAGATTTTTCACCTCACATGGAAGTGGAATTTTCTATTGAGTTGGTACCAAGGGTAGCACCAGCACCAAAGGAGACTTACACAGTGAGAACTTCTCTATGGAATTGAAGTTTCAGTTGAAAGAAATTCTTGGCAAAGGATACATCAAGCCAAATATATCACCTTGGGGTGCACCAATATTGTTTGTGCATAAGAAGGATTGTACTTTCAAGTTGTGTATTGATTATAGGAAAATGAACAAGGTGATGAATAAGAAAAGGTATATGTTTGCAAGGATTGTTGATTTGTTTGACCAACTAAAGGGAGCAACAATGTTCTCAAAGATTGATCTGGGATCAGGATACCATAAGGTATGCATCAAACAAGAGGACATCTACAAGATTGATTTCTGGACCAGGTATGGGCATTATGAGTTTTTTTTAGTTTCATTTAGTTTGGTTAATTCTCCAACTACTTTCATGTGTTTAATGAATAGTGTATTTTGTCCTTATCTGGACATGTTTGTTATTGTATTCATTGATGATATATTGATATATTCTAAGAATGAGGAAGAACATGTCTAACACTTAGAAGTAGTGTTTAGATTGCTTAGGGACCATCAATTGTATGCTAAGCTTAGTAAATGAATTTTCTTTCATACAAAGGTACATTAATTGGGACACGTGGTTTCCAAGGAAGGCATAGCAGTGGATCAAGAAAAGATAAGGGTTATCATTGAATTGACAGGTCATAGGAATGTGGATGAGGTAAAAGGTCATTTATGGGGTTAGAAGGTTACTATAGGTAGGTTCATTAGGAACTTATCACAAATTTCATATTCTATCACATCATTACAACAAAAAGGGAAGAAATCTGAATGGACAGAGGAATGTACAACAAGTTTTGAGTAGTTGAAACAGTTGTTAACAAATGCTCTAATTCTAAAGCTTGTAGATCCAAATAAAGAGTTTATGGTGTGTACAAATTATTTTAAAATAGGACTTGATGGAGTCATGACGCAGGAGGGATATGTGGTATCTTACAAACCAAGTGTAACACCCTCCTCCCACATCTACCTAAGAAACCATCCATCCAAGGTAAACATAAGATGATAGGCCATTATGATATAATTCGACCTCCTAATTCATGTTAAGGAAATGGAACCAAATGGAGCACACCATACAGACATTCAACATAACCATTAGGACCCTTAGGGACCAATCCAACCTTTCTTCGAACAAGCCCCTGGCTACCACTGAGATTTTGGATTGCTTGACCTCTCGACACTCTCATGCTATGGGCATGCCAACATCGAGGGAGCTCTGGAAGCTCTCACAAGCCTACAAGCCAACATCTAGGGACTATTTTGCACAGTTCTGTGCCAATGTCCCTGGGATTTGAGCCACTTTTCCAAGCCCAGAGCCCACATCACTACCTAGAATTGAATGACATCTTCAGAATAGTAAAATAGTAGAGAAATGAGAGTACAAATGCAAATATTTGAATAAGACCTTGACTTGACCCCTTCTAGACATAGTAATTTCTTCAAACATATTACGAATATGTAATTGACATGTGTATATAACAGATCTAAGCATAGGGGTCCCATATTGAGATGAGAATAGCTAAGAAATGTTGATGCCTCAACACATAGACTGTAATTTCATCCATTAGGTCATAGATACATTGTTCATTTATTTACCAATAAAAACACAATGATATCCATACATTTCTACTCTCATAAAACATATATATAACCAGCATAATAGCAATAGAACTACTAGTGAAATCACGACCATATAAACCACATATAGCTAGTATAATACTCATATAATTACAAGGAGAAGAACCTCATATTGATGATGAAAAATCTAAACCCGGGATTCGACTTCCATGTTCCACCCGATCGCATTATGGTTGAGTGAAATCTATCTTCAGTCGTTCACCCCCATGCCATATTCTAAACATGAATGTTGGATCTCATAGAACACATCAATCCAAAACCATCCAGGGCTTCTAGAGGCCATCCACCTCAACCCATCAACTAGTGATTCCACCTCACAGTAAGACATCAGAAAACCATCATTAGATGGGTCCTTATCTAAGCCTTCTCGGGCTTCAATAGCATTTTTCCAACCAAGGCTTCAAGGACTAGTAACTCAACCCACAAATTTTATAGGGCTTCCATAGTGTTTGTCCCACCAGGGCTTCCAGAACTAGTAACTCAACCCACCATGGGATTCCAAACCATTTTTCCAACCAAGGCTTCGAGGACTAGTAACGCAACCGAAGCTATTATAGGGCTTCCAAAGAATTTTTCCATCCAGGGCTTTCAAGACTAATTAATCAACCCAATCTAAGGAAACATGAGAACCAACCAAAACAAAACAAGGAAAAAAATCCACAATCACCATGTCTATCTATGAAATGGTAAGTCTAGGAAATCCACTGTCAATCTCGGCCATCCTCCATGCCAATGACAGATCACAACCAACAAACCACATGCATATTGCATGTGTACCAAAACTAGTGAAAAAAACGTACATGCCACTTGGTGCCTACAAGAAAAATTCGTTTCAGTTGCAAATGCCAATTTCCTCTTGCGTTTTCTTTCTCTTCCTTTTCCTTATTTCTCCAAAAAATTCAAGTATGTCACACCCTCCAAGAGTGCTCCAAGAAGAATCTAAGTATCCAAGAGTATGAGAGAAAGAATAATGAGAGAGCTCCAAAAATAAATTGACAAAAGGTTACCAACTAATCCTTAGAATCATTTCTATGAATGAGGCCTCTCCTTTCTTCATTTTTCTCTATTTTCATTCATTTTCCTCTTCACATGCAACCTGTTACCTTTCACCTCCCTTTTCTCCTAGTTTCCATAATTTTCATAAATAAATGTGCCAAAATTTCCATTTTTCCTTTCCAAAGCCTTAGCCATTTCCTTTACCAATTTCCTTAGCCATTAATAACCAAATTAACACCCACAGTAGGATGTCTTTCCCAACATTCATCTTGGAATAAGTGTCCCATCAACCGTGGTTATTATTTTTTCCTTGATTAACTTTTATTACATGGAATTTTCACCATGGCTATTAGATAACCCTCCCCCTTGAGGGAACGTCGTCCTCGGTGTTCAACAACACTTATAACCATGAAAATGTTGTAATAAAAGCATACTATTTATGGAGCGTTATAACTTAGCTTGATGCAATATTTACAATGATCAACTTGATGAGAAGAAAACCAACATGAGAACATAACAAACATAAAATCATAATGACATGAGATCCATACCTCTTATTGGAGATTTATAACATAGCTCATGGCAATATTTACATCCATATACATATGTACATATAGAAACATCACCAAAACATATACTAAAACATATACCAAGACATATACCAAAATTCCATACCAAAAATACTTTACCTCAACTAGAAAACAAGGAAGGTTACATAGCCCACATATGATCCGCCATCTCCCACGTAGCTTCATTGGACCCAAAGTGTTTTTGTTTCACCTTAGCCTCCTCAATTTCTCAGTTCTGGAGCATGAGCACCTTTTTCTGCAATATACACTAAGGCTCCAACTGGAATTATCCATTTGGTTCCACCTGCAATATAGACCAGTCAATCACATGATCAACATCTCTAACATACTTCTTAATAAATGACTCGTGGAAAAAATCATGGACTTTCACTGTCATAGGTAGTGCAAGTCAATAGGCAACTGGAACAATCCTCTCAATCATATTAAACGTTCCACAAAACTATGGTGCTAGCTTGTCACATGATCCAATCTATAAGGTGCTCTTCTTTGGTTCAATGCACAAGCACACCTATTCCCCAACATGGAACTCCTTAAACAACATGTTTCGATCTACATAGATCTTTTTGCTATCCTGTGATGACCTTAGATTCTTCTTAATCACCTACATTTCTTGTTCCATGTCTACCAACATGTCTAGTCCAATCAACACCCTGTTAACTAGATCACTCCAACTCACAAGAGTATTGCAAAACCATCCATACAATGCCTCAAATGGATTCATCATCAAAGATTCTTGATACCCATTGCCGTAAGAAAACTCTACCAGTGGAAGATACTCTTCCCACTTTATTTACTGATGCGTCACATACATCCTTAACATGTCCTCCAATATCTTATTGACCTTTTCTGTCTTTCCATCTGTCTGCAAATGATAAGTTGTACTTAAGGCCAAATATGTGCCCAAACCTGCAAACAACTCCTTCCAAAACTTGGAAGTGAACTTTTCTTCCCTGTCTAACATGATATTCTTCAGAACACCATGCAGTCTAATTGCATCTATGATGAATACTTATGTTGCGCCACTATTTGAGAATGTAGACTTCACTAGAATGACATGTGCAACCTTTGTCAACATGTCAACAATAACCATGATGGAATTATGTTGTCTCACTTTCCTTGGAAAACCTATGATGAATTCCATCTAAATGACTTCCCATTTCCAGTCTGGAATCATAATTGCGTGTAGCAGTCCACCTAGATGTTTACACTCTTCCTTCACAGACTGACAATAATAACACCTAGCCACAAAATCTTCTACATCCCTCTTCAGGTTCTATCCATAATAAAAATTCTTTACTCTTTTCAGTGTCGTTTGATAACTTGGGTGACTCGAATATGGTTTGACATGAAACTCCCTCAAGATCACCTTCTTGAGCTCACTACTATCTAGCACATATATCTTGTCTCGAAACCTAACCAATTCATCTGCTATAAGGCAATAGTCCAAATCCTATGCACCTGCACCTGTACCTATACCAGTACCATTACCTATACATGTACCTATACCTATACTATCACATGTCCCTGTACCTATACCTATACTGTCACCTGTACCTGTACCAGTTCTCTACTGTAACTTGTGCATAATATCCATATATATGAAATCCTGCTGACCTACCTACAATATTCTATCCTATAGGTATGTGCCATAGGAGCTCATAACTGCTAAGTGATTTACCCATATCTCCCCACTACGAGCATCTGCCACTCTGTTCTCTTTGCCTTTAATGTACCTGATCTCAAAATAGAACTGACTGATCATAGCCAACCACTAAGCCTGCCTACCATTCAAATTCCCTTGTTCAAATAGATATCGCAAACCAATGTGATCACTCATCAATGCAAAGCTCCTGCCTAGAAGATAGTGTCTCCACATCTTCAACACATGTATACTCAATGCCAACTTGATATCATTTGTGGGGTAGTTATGCTCATGCTCATTCAGTTTTCACGACTCATAGCATACCACCAACCCATCCTGGATAAGGACTCCACCAAGTCCTTTCTTGCAATCATTTGTGCACACTACAAAAATTTTGTCCGGATCTGCAATCTTTAACACTGGTGCATGTGTCAACAACTGCTTAAGATGCTCCAAACTAGGCTCACACTCCTCTTTCCATTCAAACTTCTTACGTTTCCATTGCAACAACATGATAGGATAAGAAATCTATGAGAAGTTCCTGATGAACCTCCCACAATAGCCTACCAACCCCATGAAATATCTCACCTCATCTACATTCCTAGGAACTACCCACTCCATGATGGTCCTTATCATTTCTGGATCTACTACAATGCCCTCCTTGGAGACAATAATATGCCCCAAGTAGTGTACCTCAGTCTGAAAGAAACTACACTTGCTGAGCTTAGCATACAACTGATGCTCTCTCAAAAACCTCAAAACTGCTGCTAAATTCTCAACATGATCTTCCTCATTTTTACAATATACCAATATGTCATCAATGAACACAAGAACAAATTTATCCAAATACGGACACAAAACACTATTTCAGGCACATAAATGTAGCTAGAGAATTAGTTAAGCCAAATGGAACTACAACAAACTCATAATGCCCATACCTAGTCTGGAAGGTTGTCTTGTAAATTTTCTCCTCTTTGATGCGTAGCTAATGATATCTAGATCTCAGATCAATCTTTGAGAACACTACTGCTCCGTTCAACTGATCAAATAAGTCATCAATCATCGGTAATAGATACCTGTTCTTGATGGTCATTGTGTTCAACAACTTGTAGTCAATGCAAAATCTGAGAGTACCATCCTTCTTCTTCACAAACAATATTGGTGTGCCCCGTGGTGATACACTTGTATTAATTTATCCTTTGTCCAACATTTCCTTCAACTGTAATTTCAACTCTACCAATTAGGTGTCTTCATCCTGTAAGGTGCTTCTGATGTCAGAACTGCCCTTGGCACCAACTCAATAGAAAAGTCTACCTCCCTGTGAGGTGGAAACTTTGAAATATCCTTAGGAAATACATCCTTGAATTTTTGTAGAATTAGGTACCTACTTAAAAAATATGCATCCTCAACTTCATTACCCTTGTCACTAGAAATGTGTACTACAAATAACAAACACCCTTTTCTACAACTGCGCTTTGTCTGCATAGCTATCACCATCCTAACTGGTGTGGATTTCTTCTTTCCCTGTAAAATTTTTGGTCCCTATTGTCATCCAAGCACTCAATGGCCTTGTCATAGAAATCCAACTTGGTTCTATGAAGGTACAACTAATCCATGCCCAAAAACATACTGTATGATCCCAACGATAATACATTCAAATGTGATGTGATCAGCATACCATTCAAACCAAATGCACAAGCTCTTACCCAATGATGAACTCACTTCCTTTTACCTATAGCCAACTCAACTAATGAAGATTCTACATGATATTCCTTACTCTAACCACACTTATCCACCAATTCAACTATAATTAGATGAAGGGTCAATCAAAATAGAAATAGGTTGATCCCAAAGCTTACCCTCCATCTCAATGATAGATGCTTGATGGTCTTCATGTTTGTTATCCAATGCTACATAAATACGAGAAACACTCTAACCGACATCCCTAATAGTTTCTGCATCTTGTGCACTATATATCTGAGGCCTACCACCTTGATTTTATGGATAATCTCTTTTGCGATGATCCTTGCCAAAATTCCAACACTCTATAGGCTTCCAACCCACATCCTTGTTCTACTCCTCAGATCGATGTCCATATCCTCTGTCAGATGCATTGAACCTCTTAGGTGGTGCAACATTCTCCTTATTACATGAATCCTGTGGTCTTACTCACTTCTTGTCCCATTTTACTTTTTAGTTTGCATTTCCTTTCCAGTGCGACTTAGTCTTAGATTTTTGCTTCAATTGTTTATAGAAATGCTTTAGCTTTCGGATGGCCTGCTACAATGGTCTAGGCTCATTGAACCCAATCCTATATATTAATGTCATTTGTAACCCACTAGTGAATCTCTGAATTTTAGCCTTCTCCTCCTTGAGGTAAGGCACATACCTCAATAGCTCCAAGAACTTGCTAGTGTACTCATCATCTGTCATAGATCCCATCTTTAGTTCACAGAATTCCTATTCTCTATCATCAAAGTATCTCTCTAATAGGTACTTCCTTTTGAATAGCCTCTCAAACACATTCCAAGTCAAGTCCTCCTCGTGTATGCATATGAAATTCTTTACATCTTCCCACCAAATGTTTGCTTTACCTTTGATACTAAATGTAGCTACTCGAGCTTTCATGTTCTCTAAATAGTCATGCAACCTAAAGACGTTCTTCATACCAAGCAACCATGCCTCTAAATTATGTGTTTTCTTCATCTCTCCATCAAATGTTGGCATCTTTGATTTCTTAAACTCATTTATAAAGTATCCCCTATGACTCTCCTATACAAATGATAACGATATCGATCATCATGCTTGTGAGAACCAAAAATAGAATGGTACCTATGTCTATCCCCTCTCCTATCTGGACTTTCCAATAGTCTCCCATCTCTAACTATTTCATCTCTATTTGACTTGTGACCACCATGTGACCTACTACCATATGCCCCATTACTTTTGTTGTCTTGCTCATGGCTGATCTAAAGTGGTCCCTGTCGCTAGAAATCTGACAAGCTTTGAGTATCACTACATTTACCTTTGTTATCTTCTCTTGTGCCTATATGAGTCTATCATTATCTACCTTACAACTCCTTATTTTTTCCTTCAATCTTCTCAACATATCTTCCAAATCAGAAGAGTTCCCAACACCATATTGTTCATCTGATTCATAGGGAGATTCTTTGTAGTCTACCATCTTGCTAGCCATTTGATATTTCTTCTGCCAAGGTATATCATGTTAGCTAAACCAAATCACAATAAATAAATGTACCTTAGTATAGCTTGGGGAGGATACCTTGTCCGCAATATCAAAAAATCAGTGTGACAGATGTATAACATAATCATGACAACATATAAAAACATAACACATAAGTATATAACCATGCAACCATCATTCTAGTTAGGGTCCAGTCATCAATGCATGACCTTATTAACAATGCATACAATGACCTCATGCATGACCACAACAATTACATCACTATACACTTTACCACATGAAAACATCAATATGCATAAGCAATGTGAAGTCATCCATGCACACACATAACTACATATAATCAAAGCATAAATTAACAACACTTGTAACCAAGCCTACAAGATGGATACATGCAACCATGCATACAAGAATGTAATCAAATATACAAGAATGTAACCAAGCATACAAAAATGATACATATAAGTGACATATAATGACATGTAATCAATCATACACTCATCATGATGCACTCCACAATAACAACATCAACCTCCACATGATGACATCACTACAACCATGATAAAGATCATGAAATTGCAATAAACACATGAAATACAAGCGTAAGAGATACACATGAAAATGGAATGCATGCATGACCAACACACAACCCATTGAGTCTAATGGGTGAACCATGCTTTGATAACACTATGTAACACCCTCCTCCCACATCTACCCAAGAAACTGATCAACCAGGGTAAACATGTGACGAGAGGCCACTATGATATGATTCAACCTCCTAAATCACATTAAGGAAGTGGAACCAACGGGAACACACCATACATACATTCTACTTTAGTATTAGGATCCTCAAGGACCAATTCAACCTTTCTGCCAACCATCCCTCGGTCTCATGCTATGGGAATGCTAGCATCTAGGGACATCTGGACGCTCTCACAAGAATGCAAGCCAGCGTCCAAGGACTATTTTTCACAGTGTTGTGCCAACATCCCTGGGATTTGAACCACTTTTTCAGGCTTAGAGGTCAGGTCACTGTCCAAAATTGAATGACATTTTCAACAAAGAAATGATAATACAAATTAAATTACTTGAATAAGACCTTGACTGGACCCCTTCTAGCCATGCCATGCATTTTGTTAAATATATCAAAAATATGTAATCTACAAGTGTAAATAATAGATATGAACATAGGGGTCTCATACTGAGCTAAGAATCACTAAAAAACATTGACGCCTCAACGCATCAACTTCCATTTCATCCATTGGGTCATAGATACATTGTTCATTCATTTACCACTAAAAACATGATGAGATCCATACATTGATATTGTCATAAAATAAATATATAACCAACATAATAGCATAAGAAATACCAATGAAATCACAGCCATATAAACCACATAAACCAACATAATGCTCATAGAATTACAAGGAGAATTAACCTCATATTGATGATTTAAATTCCAAACTTGGGATGGTACTTCCACGTTCCACTCTATTGTAGAATGGTTAAGCCAAATATCTCTTCATCCATTCACTCCTGTGCCATATTCCAAGCATGAATGTGGGATATCGTAGAACACATCAACCAAAAACATCCAGGGCTTCTAGAGGCCATCCACCTCAACCCATCAAATAGTGATTCCACCTCATGGTCATACATCACAAAACCATGATCAGA
Organism: Pinus taeda; assembly: GCA_000404065.3. Classification (NCBI taxonomy): domain Eukaryota; kingdom Viridiplantae; phylum Streptophyta; class Pinopsida; order Pinales; family Pinaceae; genus Pinus; species Pinus taeda. The sequence goes on from APFE031332648.1 coordinate 15,403, forward strand.
TTGGTCTCTATCAAAGCCTTCTAAGGCTTCCAGAGTGTTTGTCCAACCAAGGGTTTCAAGACTAGTAATTCAACCCACAACTTTTACTAGGCTTCTAGAGTATTATTCCAACAAGGGCTTCCACGACCAGTAACTCAACCCATCAAGGGCTTCCAAAGAATTTGTCCAACCAAGGCTTCCATGACTAGTAACCCAACCCAAGTTGTTAGAGGGCTTCTAGAGCACTTTTCCAACCAAGGCTTCCAGGACTAATAACTCACCCCAAGCTAAGGAAACATGAGAACCAACCAAAACAAAACAAGGAAAACAAATCTACAATTAATATGGCTATCTAGGAAATGGCAAGGTTAGGCAATCCAATGTCAATCTTGACCATCCTCCATGCCAATGACATATCACAATCAACAAATCACATGTATATGCCATGATCTAAAAATGGGGCACAAAAGGCTTCTTGTCAAGCTTACAAGAACCTCTCCCACTTCCAAAGCTTATATATTACCAAGACCTTATGATTAACCAATTACAGAATTAAAAACTGCTTGAAAGTAGGTGTATGCTTGTGTTTGTTTTTAATTGTTAATCTGCTTTAGGTTTATTTGCTTGAACCAATATAAAACTATATAACAACAAATAAAGCAACAATGCAATACAGCAACAAGCAATTACATATAAGAAAAATATAATATGGAGCTCACCCAAAAGTCTTGGGCTACGTCTCCTTGAGCTCTAGTCAACTCGACTAGGCTCTCTGAGATTATGGCTTAAATTCTTTTACAAGCTCCATGCTCAACTCCATTGGTTTACACTGAACCTATGGGCTTAGAATGCCATCTTACCCCTCTGGCTACCCTCACTCTGCAGATAGATCTAGGCTTCTCTAGACTTGATTCCTTCAATTAGCGCTCTGAGTGATCTTACTCTAGCTTGCACCAACTCCCTCAGAATCCTCTTAACTGTCTCTGGAATGCCTTCTTTTGCCTTCAGCACACTCTGGGTACCAGAAAGAGTTGATCATTTTGACCCTTTGTTGTTCTTAAAATTCACTATGGCTCCATGGCTCTTAGGATTTTGCAATGAGCTCTATAGCTTTGTGGCTCTGCCTCCAACCTCTAGTGGCTATGCCTCCAGTAAGCACTCTAGCTCTACGGCTCTGGTGCTCTCACTCTCAGCTCTAGCTCTAGCTCTTGGCTCTGGCTCTGGCTCTCACGAGCTTTGCTCGGCCTCTGTGTGCATCAATGCATCGCTCAACCTCCAAGCATCCCTTATCAACCTTTCAATGACCTTTTTCAATCCCCCAGCTCCCTTGGCAACCTTCAGCTACGTTCAACACTTGTGTTCTCTATGTTTTTATTTTGCATCGGTTATAGTCCTCCATAATTGAAGAACTTGACTATTTCCTCACAAGAATATATTTACAAATGGAAAAGAACAAGCGGGCAGGAAAACTCGGTCAATTTGCCTTCCTCTAACCATGTTAGCTCAATAATGGAAATACACAGGAAACGCATGCAAAACACACCATGGGACTTTAGCCCGAACTACAAATATTATGGAATCGGCCCTATAAACCTATCGGGTTCATCCAAATATCACTTATCGCTATCGCATAGCGTAATGGCCAAAAAAACCCAATACTCAGATAATACACATAAAATCCTAAAATTTGGATTTCAAAACATTTGAAATCACATCCATAATTCGTATCGGGTCTGCCTTTTTATCGACATATCGCAAGTCTCAATCGCAATGTGCATTTGCCCTGGTATCATGGGTTCGTCAATCGTCGATCACCGATATCTTTGATCGACCCATCAGAACATCGTCATATGGCATATCGCTATCACAACAGCTCCGAGGGTCTTCCCTTTGGTCATGCCAATCGACGATCCACCGATTAGATCTTGACCATTGATCCATGACTACTAATCCAATGGCTAACAGTCTGTTTCAGGCACGTAATTTACACGGGGATTAACCGCCCAAAAAAGTGGTTTCCTCTCTCCTCCACTACGCCACATGTCAGCCAATGTATGGATTCTGATGGAGCTATCCAATAATTCTTACTGCTTGAGGCCCGCCCGAAATACCACTTACTGCCCCTTCCTCTCGGAACTCAAAAGGTTTGCCTATTTGATTTAGAAATCCGTCGGGTTCACTGAAGGCCTTTATGCATATTTGAAGTCCTTCAACCTTGGTTTATTGTGATGCGATAAAATAATGTGATGCGATGGGTTCTAAGGGTTTTTATGTTTAAAAATACATTTTCCCTTAAGTCCCATTTATATAATAATTTGCCTCCTTTTCAAAGGACCAAGGAAAACTTATTTTTGCGATAACTTCCTCATCGGAAGTCCATTTTATCCCATTCAAGTTGCTGTAGATTCATAATGAAAATATCTACGCAATGGGGCTATTTCCAAGAGAATCCTTGGACTTTCATTTTCCTCTATGAGGAACACTATAGACTTAGAAGTCTATTCTAGATCCATTTTGGATCACACCTTCCCACTAAAAGAACTTTTGGTCTCCAAAAGATTGGCATACTAATCTGAATAGTAAATGAGAGTAACATCACCCTCTTCTTTCAGCCTCCATACACTTGCCTTGCATAGTGCCTCTGAACCAAAGCCTTTGACCAGTCTCCTTCCTGAATGTGCTGGTCCTCTTGGGAAGAACTGTTTTCCTCCTTAACTTCATGTAGAACTCCTGCTGAGATGGTCATAGAAGGTAGTTTGAACTTCTCTGCCTTGATCATTTATCCGAGGTGGCTCAAACAAATGTGAAGTGACATATGCTTCACAAAAATTTCATTTATACCTGTTTGACAAGCTGCCAACAACAACTGTTAACAACAACAAAAATACAGAAAACAACTGGATGGCCTAAAATCCTGCTTCACCAAAAGAAATAGAATACACATCTTGTGAACACCCCCATTTCTTACATCTGGATACAAATGATGGACTAGATAACAAGCCCAGAAAACATGCCTTTAAAACAAATGACCCTTCAAGTCAAGCATGTAGAAAAAGACCTCTAGGATTTCTTTTCAAAATGTGAAACACTTCGTCATTATCTCCATCTTAGAGACCAAATCAAATTTTCTCAAGTCAATATTGCATTACATGCATGCCAAAGCAATCAACCCTTCAAGTTAATTACACATACATGTTCAAATACAAGGAAATCATCAGCATCCCTGTGTTCATTCACATCATTCTCATGCATGCATTTCATCCTTCAACTTTCACTTAAGCACACTATACTTTCGAATCTGAAATGAACATAATGCTGCAACAACAAAGTGAGTCTCCTACTCAACTTTTTCCATTCACCTTATTGGCAAAATCCTGCAACTTGCATTCCATTAACAAAGAAATGCAAATAGATGCATCAAATCAAAATACATGTAATCTTAATTGGATAAAAACTCTAACCATTTCTTACCAATCCATTTCAAAGGTACTACCTTTTTCTGCACATCAGCATCAATATCTGAATCATCCTGAAACACATCAATCATGGAAACTTCCTTTCCATTTGTGCCATCTTCTCTTTCCACCTTATTCAAGTTTCGTGGAAGCATAGGTGGGGTTAATCAATCTCAGGCTCTGATACCACCTGATCTGAAAATGGGGCACTCAAGGCTTCTTGTCAAGGTTACAAGAACCTCTCCCACTTCCAAAGCTTATATATTCTCAAGACCTTATGATTAACCAATTGTGGAATTAAAAACTGCTTGAAAGTAGGTATATGCTTGTGTTTGTTTTTAATTGTTAATGTGCTTTAAGTTTATTTACTTGAACGGATATAAACACATATAACAACAAATAAAGTAGCAATGCAATGTAGCAACAAGCAATCACACATAACAGCAATATAATATGGAGTTCACCCAAAACTCTTGGGCTACGTCTCCTTGAGCTCTAGTCAACTCGACTAGGCTCTCTGGGATTATGGCTTAAATTCTTTTACAAGCTCCACACTCAACTCCATTGGTTTTGTACTGAACCTATGGGCTTAGAATTCCATCTTACCCCTTTGGTTGTCCTCACTCTGCGAACAGATCTAGGCTTCTCTGGACTTGACTCCTTCAATCAGCGCTCTGAGCGATCTTGCTCTAGCTTGCACTAACTCCCTCAGAATCCTCATAACTATCTCTGGAATGCCTTCTTCTATATTCAACACACTCTGGACACCAACAACACCTAGTCATTTTGACCCTTTGTTGTTCTCTAGCATCACTATCGCTCAATGGCTCTTAGAAGTCTACTATGAGCTCTCTGGCTTTACGGCTCTGCCTCCAACCTCTGGTGGCTATGCCTATGGCACGCACTCTAGCTCTACGACTTTGGTTCTCTCACTCTCGGCTCTGGCTCTAGCTCTAGCTCTTGGCTCTCACTCTTTCTCTCACGAGCTTCTCTTGGCCTCTGCATGCATCAACGGATCGCTCAACCTCCAAGTATCCCTTAGCAACCTTCCAGCGACCTTTTTTTGTCCCCTATCTCCCTCGACAACCTTCAACTACCTTTAGCACTTATGCTCTCTGTGTTTTTATCATGCATCGGTTACAGTCCTCCATCAGTGAAGAACCCAACTGTTTCCTCACAAGAATCTATTTACAAATGGAAAAGAATAGGTGGGCAGGAAAACCTGGTCATTTTGCATTCCTCTGACCATGTCAACCAAAAAATGGAAATACACAAGAAATGCATGCAAAACACATCATGGGCCTTTAGCCTGGACTTCAAATATTATGGAATAGGCCCTAAAAACCTATCGGGTCCATCCAAATATCGCTTATTGCTATCGCATGGCGTAATGGCCAAAAAAACCCAATACTTGGATAATACACATAAACTCTGAAAATCCAGATTTCAAAACTTATGAAATCGCGTCCATAATTGTATCGGGTCCAGCTTTTTATCGGCATATTGCAAGTCGCAATCGCAATGTACATTGGCCCTGGTTTCGTGGGTTCACCGATCGCTAGTCCCCGATATCGCCGATCTTCCCATTGAAACATTGGCATATCGCATATCGTTGTCGCAAGATCCCCGAGGGTCTTCCCTTTGGTCATGTCGAGCATCGATCAACCAATTAGATCCTGACCATTGATCCGCAATTGCTAATCCAACGGCTGACAGTCTGTTTCGGGCGCGTAACTTGCACAGTAACTACCCAAAAAAGTGGTTTCCTCTCTCCTCTACCGTGCCATGCGTCAGCCAATGTATCGATTCAGGCGAAGCCCATCTAATATTGCTTACTACTTGAGACCCACCCAAAATACTACTTATTGCCCCTTCCTCTCAGAACTCAAAGGTTTGCCCATTTGATTTATAGATCCATCGGGTCTGCTGAAGGCCTTTACACCTGTTTGAAGTCCTTCAGCCTTGGTTTATTTTGATGCGATGGGTTCTAAGGGTTTTTATGTTTAAAAACACATTTTCCCTTAAGTCCCATTTATATAAGAATTTGCCTCCTTTTCAAAGGACCAAGGCAAACTTCATTTTGCTCATCCAAAGTCCATTTTAGCCCATTCAAGTTGCAGTAGATTTAGAATGAAACGATCTACATAATGGGGCTATTTTCAAGAGCATCCTTGGACTTTCATTTTCCTCTATGAGGAACACTTTAGACTTAGAAGTCTATTCTAGATCCATTTTGGATCATGCCATGCATTCCAAAACTAGTGAGGAAAATGTACATGACACTCAGTACCTGCAAGAAAAATCCATTGTAGTTGTTGATCCCGATGTCTTGTTGTTCTTTTCTAATATTCCTTTGCCTTCTTTCTCCAAAAAATCCAAGTATGCCACATCCTCCAATAGTGCTCCAAGAAAACTCTAAGTATCCAAGAGTGTGAGGGAGAGAATAATGAGAGATCTTTGAAAGTGAGCTAAAAAAGGGTTACCAACTGATCCTCAGAAGCCTTTTTATGAATGAGGCCTCTTTTTTCCTTTATTTTCCTCCTCACATGCAACATGTGACCTTTCACCTCACTTTTATCCTAATTTCCATTATTTTCATAAATAAATGTGCCAAAAATGTCATTCTACCTTTCCAAAGCCTTATCCATTGCCTTTACCAATTTCCTTAGCCATTAATAACCAAATGAAGACCCACACTAGGATGTCTTTCCAAAGATTCAGCTTGGAATAAGTGTCCCATTGACCGTGGTTATTATTTTTCCTTTATCAACTTTTATTACACAGAATTTTCAAAAGGGTTGTTACATCAAGGAAACTTAATGAGTGTGAGAATAACTATGTGACACATGATCTTGAGTTGACAATGATCATCCATGCTTTGAAGATGTGGAGACACTATCTTCTTAATAGGGAGTTCATCTTGATGAGTGATCACAGTGAATTGAGATACTTGTTTGACCAACCGAATCTGAATTCTAGGCAAGCTAGATGGTTGGCCACAATCAATGAGTTTGGCTTTGAGATCAAGTACATTAAAGCGAAGGAAAACATGGTTGTAAATGCACTTAGCAGAAAAGTGAAGGTGAATCATATAGAAACTATGATTTCTTATGGGACATATTTATAGGATCAGATCTTACAGACATTATAATAGGATGACACGTATAGAGAGATTAGACACAGGTTACAATAGCATGGAGCAAGGTGAATTTAATCCACATCATTACATCCAGTAATTAAAAAAACATAGTGGATAACTTGACATATACAAAAAGAATCTTAGAGATAATCGAATGGAATCATAATGATAATGAAAGATGGTAAAAAATAAAAGATTAAGCACAATATGTGATGATTTTTTATTTATTATAATGGTAAGTTTTAGTTGTGTAATTTACATAATTCTAGAGTTTGAGATTTTTAGACGTTTGTTGTGATGGTAAGTTTGAATTATGTAATTTACAAAGATGTAGGGCATTACAACTTTGTAGGGTGCTGAATTTATTTATATATTATAAAATAAATTTTTAGTAGAAGAAACTTCACATTTTCACAATTACTTTTATTGCTTAATTCTAGACAAAAGATAAAAATTTCTTGTAATAGTAAGTTTGAGTTATGTAATTTACACAATTCGAACACTTCGAAAATTTGTAGAGTGCTAAATCCATTTATGTATTCTAAAACACGTTTTCACAATTTTAATAGAAAAAATTCACACTCTGATAAAGTTCATTATCACCCAATTCTAATAAAAAAGATAAAAACATCTCATAATTAAGCCACCCAAAGATAGAGTTATGCAATAATATGCTGTGTTGATGCCTATATGTGGCATTTTCCTTTGATATGACAACTTCCATGGGTGGGGTTTGAATTTTAACCATTGAAATGGATTTAGGATTACGGTTAAAAGTGGAAAAAAGAAACCAATATTGACAAATAGGTTATCTTGCAGTTTTGAATTTAACTTCAGTTTATTGGTAAACAATTGTGAGTATGATCCTCAGAGCTGTAAATGGGTAGGGGTTGTTGGTGTTGGATAGGGAGTAGTGGATAAGGAAATATTGAAAGTATATGAATTTGAGGAGCTAGGTTGGATCATATTCAGGGATTAGGAGTTGGGTTCTTGTATTCTTCAGAAATTTTTATGTGGAAGCCAAAAAATACTTTGAATTGGTTCAAGTTGATGAGCTTCATATATGATCTAAGGAGTGGGATTATTGGGAATTGGATAAAAGCATTGAAGAAAGCTCTTGGGTGGTTTTCAAGGGGAGAAAATCGATGTTGGGGGGGTATAAATCTGATAATCATCATATGTACCAACTGTTTGGGGTTCAACAATCCGGAAGTGTTGAGAAATCTGAGAGGATGGAAGAGTTTAATGAGGAGGATATATGGGGTAGCATTGCTGCAGGGACCTCAAAGCAGGTTGGTTTTAAGGAATTTTTTTTTAATGGTGTTGCAATGTGTAGATCCATCGGAAAGGAGGATAATACTAGCAATAGCACAAGATTAGTGAAGATTGATAGCAAGGAATCATACCATGAAGAGAATGATAAGAGGAGAATGAGGTACTAGTCCTCCGCACCTGTTAATATCCCAGACTAGTCTCAGATGTCATGGGAGGAGATGAAAAATGAGAATTATTGCAGTAGAGGTCATGGGTTAGTTGACGATGATAGCAGTGATGATGATCAAGGGTGGGATTGTGAGAGGAATATGATCCCACCTCATGAGTTCGTTTCCAGGAAACTTGCTTGGACCAAAATAACTTTGTTCTCTATAAATAAAGGCATTGGTAGGACTCTCAAAGGCAGAAATGAAGTCTCGATGATTACTGGTTTTATTGACTAAAAAATATTCAATAATTCTCATTCAAGAAGGGTTTTTATATATGACGTATGGTGACAAAAACAATTCTGAAACTTGGATTGAAATTCCAAGTTCTTGGGTGTCACAATTGCACATCACTGTGAAATTGACATTAGTAATGGTTTCATTTTTCCTAATTATTTTGTAATATTTCAATTTTGTGGGTTTGAAAATATTAATGTACTAAGAAAAATAGCAATATATTTTCTTTTTCCCTCTTTAATGTGCAATTAGCTAAGCATGGATTCGATGTTAAACATACTGATACATAAAAATTTCTCCATCACAATTGACCAAAATGTATAAGAAGAGGCCAAATATAAAATGATTGTTGGAGAGTACTGCTCTAGAGTATTGATTTCTCTAAATATTTCAAAGTAGGACAATCCCAATGAATTCTCAAACTGATACTTCATTGAATTTTAGATCTTTAGTTAATTGACAAATCTATTTTTTCAAGGTAAAATTTCAATTTGAGATGCTACAGGGATTTTTAAATGGCCAAGGCACACAATCTTTTTGGAAAGGATTGAGTTTATCCATATTAGGTTGGTCAATCTTTATATATATATAATTATATATATATATATATATATTATATATATATATATATATATATATATATATATATATATATATATATATATATATATATATATATATATATTATATATATAATATATATATATATATTATATATATATATATATATATTATATATATCATCTAATTCCCATAATCTAAAATTAAAATCCTACAAGAAAATAGTTTTAAAGTATCAAAACTCTAACTTACAAGTTACCGATACCCATTTTGAAATTTGGGGAGAAGCAAACTTGCACAAACCAGGCTGCAGACAAAGAAACTTGCAAATGTACATCTTTTTCTTTCTGTGTGCAATTCAATTTGACAAGTTTAGGAGGAATTATTTAAGCAATATTTCAATTTCTAGGGGAGGGAATCCATTAGGAGAATGGGTCCACGTAAGCCAGGCCTAATGCCACATAAACCAGGTGAGGTATCGTACGACACCTATCCTCCAGCAACTGGCACCTATCCTCCATGTGTGTGACTGGTTCAACCGATTTAGGTCAAGTTAAGTCCTTCCTCAACGCATTGAGTGACCATTGTTTTTTCGACTACGTTATTCTATTCGAGCCTGCTACTTTCTCGTTTCTACTCTCGGGTACTTGCACGGTGCTGCTGGTGTTTCGCTTACAGCCATGCCTGTCCTTGGCCCTATAAACAATGGGTTATGGTGTATTTTTGTTGCTTATCTAAGAGGTTGTGAGGTTGTTGTCTAGAGTTTAGTTTGCAATATTGGGCCCATTTCTCTTCCCCGTATGGTATATTCAGCTGTTTATTCATCTGCAGAGGTACCTATGGTGGATTTAGCTTGGCTTAGTGTTGGTTATGGCGTTTTCATGCTCCGAAGAGTTTTATCAGGTAAATTGGTAATTTTATAAGCTATACTGGAAATTTTTTCTCATTTTATGTAGCCTTTTGGAGGTTTTTCGTTGTCTAACCCCATGATAGGCTTATCTTGTAGGTCATTGTGGAGTTTGCAGTTGGAGTTGGGGTTCCTATGGCACACTAACATGGATGAAGCCGTCAAAGAAGGTATGACACAGTCCTACCATCCTATAGGTACCTCTATCTTTTAACACATTAAAATTGTTGGATTATTGTTCCTTTGTGCTTATATGCATGTGTTGTTTAACACTTTTAGCTTGTCTAAATTGTGGGTTTTGTCCAAATTGTGGGTTTTTTGTGGCTTTTAAGTAAATTGTGGTTTTTTGGTGGGTTGTGTAAATAGAGGGGTTTGATGCATGAAGAATCTGTAAATTGTGGGTTTTGTGGGTTTGAAGCATGAAGAATGCACTGTCATGTGGCTTGACAATTTCTTCATGCCATATGGCTGTGTCATGTGGCTTTTTTCCTAGTTTGAAGCATGAAGACTCTGTCATGTTCCCTAAATTTTAAGCCATCACTACGTTTTACCCTTGTTTTACCAGATATTTTCACACTCTGTAAATCTAAAAATATCTTTGTAAATCTGGTATTTTTACATAAAGTGTTTAACTGGAACAATAATATCCGTCTCACATGAACATATTTCTCATATTTGAAAATGTAATGTAAATAAATAATTTTGTTCTAGAAATTCAGGTTTTACATTTACCATGCATTAGTTTGTTTCACCCTATCTATTACTGTGCATTATTTCTGAGTTCTTATTGTGTGACTTTACTATCACATGAAATCCTTTTGCTCTATGTTTTTCTTACTACACATAATTTTTGGATTTTACACTGGTTTTATCGTCAAGCGAATTTTTTTATTTTGCTTGCCCAATGGAGATATTATGTTAGGTCCCTATAATACTAGTGATTACCCCATTACTATTGTATCTGTATCCTTTATTAATATTTTTGTGCCCCTATTGTCCCTATATTGTTATTACTGTGCCCCATAGAATCCCTCTATTGTTATTTTTGTGCCTTTATATTATTATTGTTAGGTCGGCTGGGTTATATTGTGACCCCTTAGACTCCTATATATAGAAAGGAGGTTTTGTCATTTGAATCATCAAAGAATCATTCATTTGCGTAATGTAAAGGAGGTTCCCCCTTCAAAGAGGCTGAATTATAAGGCGTTGATCTATCTTTTCTATCTTTTTGTGAGCTGGTTTCATAACATTTGGTATCAAAACTTTGGATTCTAGGGTTTCACTACTCCAAATAGGTGATCATCGCATTTTTGCTATAACTTTTTTTCTACGATGTTTCAGAAGTGAAAAAGAACCCATTTGAGATGAAATCTCACTAAACCATGAATCCAAATTTCAGAGCTTTTCGCACTATATTTTTGGAGATATGATCTGAGGAATTTGGTCTTTTTGCAGACTCCTGAATTACATTCCAAACAAGTGACCTGGGGAAAATCTTCATAACTTTCTCTCTGAGCTTTGGATTGAAGTTTTGAAAGAATTTATAGAAAGAGGATGGACTTTAGTTTCTTTTATATATTTTTCAGAGCCAAAGGTCAAAACAGGGACATGTGGCATGTCTTACAAGTTCGCTCTACTAAACTAGTCTGTAATCAGGTCACTATGGGAGATTTGGCATAACTCTTCCATGGAGAATCCAATTTGGATCAAACTGGTGGCATTGGAAAGAGGAAACAGAAGGCTACTGTAGATCACAATTTTAGAACTGGATGATCTGAAATTATATAGATACATCAGAGGAAATATCAAGCTCCTACAAAGTGAAAAAAGGTGTGTAGATTTTTTTAAATTTTTGCTTAAGCTTGGTTTGAAAAATTATTTTGAAGGAATTCAAAGGGCATAGTAGAGCATTATTATCACTAACTGATGCCCCGAGGAAAAAAGATGTAAACACTTAGTAAGAAACCTGAAAGCTCTAGCATGACTCATGAAGAAGAGCAAGAAATGCTACATGATATATCAAAATTACAAGACCAAGTGCAACAAATGTCACTCTCACAAAAGCTAACAGAAGCTAAGATAAATGGCGTGGAATCTAAGATAAAGGGCATGGAAGCTAATATGAATGGTGTGGAAGCTAAGATAGACCATTTGAAGATAGATTTCAAGATTTTGAAGACAGACATGGCAGATTTGAAGACAGATTTGAAGACAGACATGGTAGATTTGAAGACAGATTTGACAAATTTTCTATAAGAAATACTTACTAATGGTGAAATGGTAGTAAAGGAAAATCATGATGCAAAAAAAAGAAATGTTAATCATAATTTCATAGACTCTAATGTTGGATCGATGACCCACCATATTCCAAAAATCGTTATGAGGAATTTTGATGGCAAGGATTCCGCAACATGGATATTACAGATGGAGCAATTTTTCGATCTCAATAATGTGCAAAACACACAAAAGGTACATATTGCAACTTTATATTTGGAACCAAATTAGTTTGTATGGTATGAATGGATTTGCTCTCGTAAACAAATTATCACTTGGGCAATTTTTACGGAAGAATTGACAACACATTATGAGGATACAAAAAGCAACACTTTTTTAGCCAATTGATAAGTCTCAAAGAAAAGGGTTCAATCATGGAGCACATTGTGGAGTTCCAAAAATTGAACATAAGGGTAAAAAACATTCCAGAGGAGCATAGGATTGATGTGTTCATAGGGACTTTAAAGGATAATATCCAACATGATGTTCGCCTTTGGGAACCTAATTCATTAGAGAAGGCATTTAGGATAGCAAGAAAAATGGAAAGCAAAATTATGGCAACCAGGAAGCATAGCACTCACAACTATAAAGATGGAAGTGTTGTTGCCCCTAGTCTTCCACAACCTATAAGGTTGACACCACAACAATTGGAAGAAAAAAGAGCAAAAGGGCTTTGTTACAGTTGTGATAGCAAATACACTAAAGGTCATAAGTGTGCTGAGAAGAAATTATTCTACATAGATTGTGAAGAGGAAGAAGAAAAGGAGCAAGAAAGGTCAAAAGAAGAGGATATACTCCAGGAACAAAGCCTAGATGAAGAACAAATGAATCCGACCATATCTTGTAATGCATTGGCGGGAATTACCACTCCTCAAACCATCAAGATAGAAGGACAAATCAAGAAGAAAAAGGTAATAGTGTTGATTGATTCAGGAAGTACCCACAATTTTATTCATTGTAAGATAGCAAAAGAATTGAATTGCTTCCTATATCCAGCACCAGAGTGTCAAGTGATGATTGCAAATGCAGGAACAATAAATTGCTCTGGAAAATGCCATAATGTCAAGCTATCCATGGGAGAATATGTATTGACTAGCCCAATGCTTTCCATTCCAATGGGAGGTGCTGATGTTGTACTAGGAGTCCAATGGCTACAATCCTTGGGTACAATAGCTTTTAATTTTCAAGAACTTTTCATCAAATTTTTTATGGAAGGAAAGGAAGTTGATTTAAGGGGTATTGCAGGGAAACTAGGAAAGATAATTAGCTCTAACAGTGTGACAAAGCTTCTAAAAAAGGAACAAAGAGGTGTAATTGCACAATTATCTTCACTAGATGTTTCCACATTGAAATCATCTATTTCTCCAGATCTCCAAAAAGTCTTGGACAAGCATTCCAAGGCATTTGAGACTCCCAAAGGTCTCCCACCTCTTCATGATCATGATCATGTTATTCATCTAATTCCAAGAACTGTTCCTCCAAACATCAGGCTGTACAGATATCCCTATGCCAAAAAGAGCGAAATTGAACGTATGGTTGTAGAAATGCTAGAGGCTGGTATAATTCAACCTAGTCAAAGGTCTTTCTTTGCTCCAGTAGTATTGGTGCACAAGAAGGATGGATCATGGCACATGTGTCTGGATGATAGGGAGCTCAACAAGCTCACTATTAAAGATAAGTTTCCCATTCCTGTCATTGATGAATTATTGGATGAATTTCATGGATCAATTTACTTCACCAAGTTGGATCTTCGTTCATGATATCATCAAATCAGAATGAATACTGAAGACATTCCG
>APFE031332648.1:30331-44978 GCA_000404065.3 Pinus taeda
TATCTTATTAGGATTTAGGTCTTTTGAAAGAAGTACTTATATTTTAAATAGTGTTGGGAAAAGTATTTGAAGTTAAGTGCAAGTTTTGAGTGATTTTTGCAAGATTCATAAATACCCCTTAAGAGCCCATTCACATTTTCTTTTTTTACACATTAATATGTAGGGGTTTATTTTTAAAATAGCATGATTGAACTATATAGCTAGATATATTATAAAATGTGGGGTAATTTAATGTAAATTTAATAGCCCATACCCCCTTATCTTCAAGCATTATTAGTTAATGGATTTTAAAATCTTGACAATTGTTCAAAAACCATAAACATAACAAGCCACAAGGATATTGTTGAACAAATTAGCCTAATAAACACACAAAATAATAATGCTTCTAAATAAAACTAAAAATTTCAATATACCCTAGAATGGTATCCACATTATGTTCCTCTTAGATTGATGTGCCTTCAAATTCCATAACCACTGCAATAGTAGATGTGGTCCTATGAGCAAGTGAATATTAATCTTTATGTGATGGATGAGCAATAACGTGCTCCACCAAATTTCCAAAGGGGTTAGAGGACTCTAAGTACACAAAGTGTCCATGTGACTTGGATGATGGGGGGGGGAACAAAGTTAAGAAGAGATTGAGAAATGTTAGATTGTGGTCCAATAGAGATTGCATGGATGCAACATCAAAGACCTTTGAGCCTATCTAACTTGTAACATGACTAACATTTCCAAAGATTCTTCCTCATTCATGAAGGATGAGTATGTGCTCTCTTATTTTAATAATGTGTTGGTCCCTGATTCTTTTATGCTCCTTCAACTAATTAAAGTCCTTTTTATAGAAAATTCTTTGGAGCACCAAATATGTCACATTCCCTTTAGTCTCTACAATATTTTTCTCACATTTCTTTAACTTCTTTCCCAAGTCCTTCAAGTTACATAGGAAGAAGCATCCATTCCTACAATGGAAGTGTGCCATGGGATTGTTCACTCAATGCTAAGGTATTCCCAAAATGGTATCACATATAACAAGTTGCATATGAATCTTGCTCTCTTTTAAATGGGTGATACCATATATAGCCTGTGATTCCACTATTAATCCCTCAAGGCTCCAATTTTTCCCACACATAGGAGCCTAAACAAACATCATATTGTTCATTACATTAGTTGCATGAACAATGAATGATGTAGGGTATTGACAAGTTGATATTCTTCTCTCTTGATTGCAAGTGATATGATATATGTTGTTTTGAATCTATGTTTTGCATTTTCATTCCATCATGAGGAGGTGTTTGGGGGGTGTTGAATCTCAAAATATTTTCATCCTCAGAGATAACATAATAAGTTCCCTATTCATTTTTTAGGAGGTGGTACTCCTCTTTATTCATAAAAATAAAAATGGCTAATATTGGACTAGGATTATTTTATAACAATGCCTGAGATAAGACCATGCTTGGTGATGGCAATAAATATTTACAATGGTATTTATAATATAGGTTTCAACATAATAAAATGAGAAATAATACATTCATAACATGTAATTTCCAACATAGCAAAAAGTAAATTATGGCATATCATTCAATTAAATGAAATAAAATGAACCACATCTAAAAAGAACTTTAAATGATCATTTCATTTGAATAATGAAAGATTAAAGGAAAGGCGCACTTGAAACCTCATGCTTTAAACTCAAAGTTAGAGATTGCACTAGCTATGAGCTCATGGGAGTTCTCTATGAAGCCTTAAATGTTGGGTGTGTGTTCTATTCTTTCCACGATTAGTCGCATGTGTGGGGGATCACAGGGGCGGTGATAGCCCCCCCTTTTTGTTGCGTCATAAGACAACCTCCCCTGTAGGAGGGTTTATAGGGGGCGCTAGCTCCCCTGCACAAGGTTCGATGCAACACCCTATTTTTTCTTTCCTATATATATGCGGACCCAAGGATGGGGGGTGGACCCAAGGATAGGGGGTGGACCCAAAGATGGTGGGTGGACCTCTCCATGGTTTGGGCACGATGGTTTTCTGCCCATGGTATTTTGTAGATCCGGTCAAAGGAACTGTGGTTATGTTCTAATCCAGGGTTAATGGATTGAGGTTTATGAATGCTTCAACATGTATACATATGTATTATAACATTGAAAGGAACATAATAAAAAAAATCAATTTGGTAGTTCGGGTTTTGGGATCTAGGGGAAAATCTCTATGTATTTGTTTTATGTTCTTGCCATTGCATATTTTCTGTTTTAAGAATTATTTTGCGGGTAATTTCTATATAGGGTTAAAATCTACATTAAAAATATTAAATAAAATGGATGCTAAATTTCACGATTTTCATGAAAATAAGAAAGTGTTTGTCCTAATGGACTGGGATGGGGATCCCATGGATTATATATGAAGATGGAGAAGATCTAGGAAAAAAAAGAAAAACAATATAGTTAGGAATCAAGTTTTAACACTCAAATGACTTTGTAATCAAAGTGTTAGTTGATTACTAATAGAGAGGAAGGTATGAAAGGATTTTGAAAGAATTTCTTTACTTACTATGTTGGAAAAATGATCCTTTGTTTATTTGTTGAGGTATCCTTTACATGTTGGACTTTTAATGAACCCTAACAACTGTAACTGCTTCTTTGATATTTGGAGTTATTTAGGATCAATTATCCTTTGTAGCACATCCTTGAGCCATTATTTAATATATTGTCATAACAATGCTACCATTTTTTTCATGTTGGACTTGAGAGGCTGATAACTCATCCTTAATTTATTTTAACTCAAAGCTAATCTGATGGGTAATAATTGCTTGGTCTTTCTTTTGGTTGACAAATCTAACCAATCACCATAAAATTTCTCCTTTATAAAATCATTGAGATTATTAAAATCACTTGCCTAAGAGATCTTAAGGGTATCTAATCATTCTTGCATTTGGTCGTTGGTTAGTAATGTGGTATCCATTATTAAAAGTGGGAAATCTAGTTCTATTACCATGTCAACTATTTTAAAGAATAACTCACTTCTTTTGATTTTGATGGCATCACATTTAGAAATCAATTGACAAAGTATACTAGTTCTTTCTATCCATTGTGCTTGTAGTTGTTTAAGTTTGTTTTTAGATGGGGGAATTTAATCCTTTCTTTTGAGATCATTCATATTTGATATTTTTGATGTTACTTTTGAAACAAATATATTGAAAACAATTTTATAAAAATGTTAAGCATTCTCCAAGTACTTTATCAAATATTTAATAAAATATTAAATTCTACCACCAACAATATTTGAATTATAGCCAATTCCTTGGCTTCAAGAATAAGGGTAAGCCATTTATTGATGTTGTCTATAATGTACTTCCTTATTCTAGATAGCAAACTACAAGTTTTATTACTCTCAAACTTGATTCTAAATGTATTTTTAGGAAATTCATTAGGTTTCAAAGTAGATAGTGGCTTTGCAAACAATAGTTTTGGAAACAAACAAGTTTCCAACTCAATTATCGTACTTTTTAAATTCATATTTCTTTCTCTTATTCACTAATCATGTATGCTAAAGAATCTCTAGTAGCTTATTGAAATTCCAAGGTTTTTGAGATATCACCCCTTTAATATCTATTTCTAAATTGCATCTTTCAATAATATTTTTATTCTCCAAATTGATTTGTCCACTATGATGTAGAGTTTTTTATTATTCTTCAAAAACTCTTTATCTATAGTTTCTCTCAATTAGTTGCATTTCTACCCATTCAAGTACTTTATTTATATCATCAATTTCAATATCTTTATACTTTATTTATCCACAACGTTTCTTTTTAATTTAGAATTGACTAAAGTTGCATGTGACTTTTATATCATCAATTTCAATATCTTTATTTATCCACAACGTTTCTTTTTAATTTAGAATTGACTAAAGTAGCATGTGTGAACCGACAACACTACTAGTTGTAGTTTGAATTTGTTCCTTAACACTTTTATGAGTGTCATGAAAAATTGAAGATCTTGAAGGTTCTAGTTGTAAACTGTCCTTGTTGTTTGCATTGTTGTTGATTAGTATTTAACAAAGTATGAATATCATCCCTAGGGATTTTCTTTTGAACTTCAACATCAGGAGATGCCTCAAATTCTCCTTGTAAAATTTGATTATTCCCTACTTATCCATTTAATTGTAATGACACGTTAAAAGTTGAACTATAAAATATAGATATCATGTGGGATGAGAAAACATATTTGAAAATTTCGTAGGCTTGGACTTATTTCCATTTAAGTGAATCAAAATATGAAGTGTTCTCATTCATGTGAGATGATATTTTTATCTTAATGTACTCGACTTTAAATAATATTTTTATCATGTACTCGACTTTAAAAGGCATTGGAATAAATTGTTTTTCCTCTTTTTGCCAAACAAATGAGCTTGGGATTTGTATTGTCTATAGAGCCCCACTATAAAAGATTTATCAGAAACAAAATATAGCAGGAGGAAAGGCTTTCCTTCAAATCCATAGAATATGATATCAGAAAATTCCTAATGATGTTTAAATATTCCTTTTTCACGGAGAAATTTATAAGGTGTTTGAGAAAATTTATCTTTTGTAGAACCAAGAATTTTTTTAGAATGCTGCAACAAAGGAATTTTTAACTTGACAAAGTATAATGGGGCTTTGTGCTTCCAAAGTGATGGATACCAAAATTGAATTGGGACTTGATTAAAGTAATTATTTCATGATGGGGGCAAATCCTTAAATGTGTTCCAATAAATAACATAGCATAGAGTAGGTAAGAGGTTGTAAAAAAGCTCTTTGTTTGAAGAAAATTTCCCAACTAGTAGAATATTTTATTTGAAATGACATGAGCTCAGTATGACATGGGTTCTTAATGTACATAATAATGGATCATATAAAGTATATATTTGGGTATGTAGGATGTCACTCTTAATCCATTATTCGTGTAAAGAACCATGCAAATTCCTTATATGGGTTTGCCAATAAAAATTTCCCAACTAGTAGAATATTTCATTTGAAATGACATGAGTTGAGTCTTACATGGGTTCTTAATGTACATAATAGTTCTTAATGTACATAATAGTGGATAATATGAAGAATATATTTGGGTATGTAGGATGTCACTCTTAATCCATTATTCATGCAAAGAGCCATGCAAATTCCTTATATGGGTTTGCCAATGAACATGCCTTGATCTTGGTAGTATTCATTGAACTATTAAATGAGTGAATAAGAATTTTATTAAGGAGAGTGGCTCCACCACCTTAAAATCTAGGAAAGAATTTGCTTCAAACAACTTAAGAGTTTTATTTACAGTAGAAAGTGACAATATTATTTTCAAGACACTTGGAGTCAATGAAACAATGGTTCCACCACTTTCCTAAAGTTATATGAGACTTTGGTTTGTAATAATTCATTTGGGCACTAAGAAGCTAACTTTTTGAAATAAAAAACCTCAAGAACACAACTAGATTTCACTATCCTAGAGGTATAAACCTTGTTAGAATCCTTGTATTTATGTGAAAGTTATAAATACCATTTGTAAGAAACAGGCCTTTGAAGCTCACAATTCTCTTGTTCGAGGGTATTGGTAGTGTCTCCATAGAATGGATATTTTCTTCAATTTACCATTTTTTCTTTAACAAATTTTGAATACACATAAATGAAACTATAACAATACCCCGTTTAACAAGGATATAAACAACATTATGTTACTAAATTAGCCTTTGATTTTCCATAATGGAGCATGTTTTCCAAAATGCTATTTATTAACAACCATTTCCACCTTCATGTGAAGTATGAATAAGAAATTTATGAGAAGTGTGCCTTATTTAATGATAGTATTTGTTAAATGCATAATGGTGTTGTAGCGGCTACAACTACTCTCAAAATTTTTGCCTTAGCTTATTTTGGAGCCTCCCTACCAACCATCCTTAGCAGCATGTCTTGCACTGTCAAGTACATAAGCTTCATTGGTTTTTTAGCAGCTTTCCAGCCTGTGCATGATAGTTTGTTTCACCCCCCTCACATGCTGCCTTTTTGAACTTGGACCAATTTCTGGTTGAGCAGCTCCCTTAGAAAATTGCGCAATTCTGAAGGGGAAGCAGCCTTCCCTCCAGAAATTAGACAAATCTACTGGGCAGCCTACTGGGCCTAGAAATTGCAAAATCCAGTCAAACAACCTTCCTCAAGAAAATTGCACAATCTAGGCAATAGTGCAACTCAAACCAGAAATTGCATAATTCTAGGCAGTAGTCAGTTGCTCCTCCCAGAAATTGCACAATCCCTCTAGACAACCAACCCATCTCCCAGAAATTGCGCAAAAATCCCTTTCAATCAAGCAAGCTATTGCATGTGCCTTCAAGTTGATCGGTTCCACTCGGGACCCAAGAAAACTTGACTTGCATGCATGGGCTCCTTTTTCCCGAAATAGAAAAAAACTACATGCAAAAAACATCCCTAGATTTTAGGGATCTATTTTTAGCAGCTAGAGGTTACATGCAAAGATCATTTTAGAAACTTTCCTCCAAGTGTCGCTTTTTCCTAGATTTGTGGCATGCACGTCATGAGCCTCAAAATTATTTATTCGACTCTTCAGAGCTCATTCTTCACATCAATCTTGTAGTTTCGACATCCCACAACACATACAGGAGTCTTCGACACATCGATCTCATCTATTTCCGGGTAAGTCCGTTGTACTTGTCTTTTGCAACATTTATGTCGCTTTTTGTGTTTTGGCTTGTGCCAGTGCTATTTACTTGATTTCTGTGAACCCTTGTTGTCATTTGCATGCATGTTAGCATGTACAAGCATTGTTTTAGTTTTCATTTCCTTCTCACCGTTGTCGCATGCATGACATTGTTTTCTCATGGACGGTTGTCGATTCGGCAGCTCATTTCACACACATGCATGTTATTCCATTTTCTGAATCTTGCATTTGTTGTTTGCATGCATGATCATTTAATCCTTCTTACACTCAATATCACCATGCATTCACATCTTCATATGGTTTCAGTTGCCTGTCGGCGGGTCTGGGTAACCATGGCCCAGATTCTGCCTTGTGCAGACAACATTGCGCAATTATGAGAGGGAAGGCTCTGCCTTCCTCCCAGAAAATGAACAAATATGGCTAGACAGTGTCCTCCAGTATTTCCTTGCACAATTCTGAGAGGCAGTGTCTGCTAGCCCATAAAATTGCAATGCATTCCCTGGGCCTACATCACTTGCCAGCTGAAATTGCACATTACACAATCTTAGCATCTAGCAAGCCAGTATGGATTGCGAATTGCGCAACTCCAGTAGTCAACTAGCCTCCCGACAGTCTGGACTACCTTTTTGTGCAATTCCGACAGTCAATCTCTCAGCCTCCCAGTGAAAATTGCGCAATCCTTACCAGCAGTTCCCCGGGTATGTTGCATGTCAGTCCTCAAGTTTGCTTTGGTTTTAACTGATAGATTTCTTGCCATGCATGTCTCCATGTCTCAAAATATAGCAGGTGTTCGTCCGTCTCTCAGTAGTTCAGGATCAATGGCCTCCAAGAGAGCAAGGTCAAAGGACACCGACGGAAGCACAACTGGAGCAACAGTTGAGTGAGTGTCTATGAGTTTGATGATATACGAAGACACCAAGCTGATCGTAGAGAAAGACATCAAGCTGAAATGGAAAGACGTCAATGATGCACTCTAAGGCACAATTGGGGAAGATCTTGAAGACCGCCAAGTCTATGTGAACATTCACAAGTCCGATTGTACCAGATTGCATGCAGATACTTGGCATTCCCATGCACAAACATGATACATTGGATCATCTCGCACACTGATCTCGAGATGATGGCATTGAAAAATGTCTGCGGGACATAGATTGCTACCTTCAAGGCACAAGATTATCAACAGATGTACCACTTGCCGAAGCTAGTGATCACCATGGAGACACCCTTCAATATACCCAGTAGCAATACCAACTCCAGGGATATCTTGAAGAACTGGGTGAAGGAGCCAATCAAATTTAGGATGACACCCAACCAGATTTACAAGACGAAGATAATATGAAAGGTGTATCAGTACTTGGTCATCTTTGCATGCCGCTTGTATGGCCAAGAGAGCACAAAGACCTTCCTGCAGAGTTGGGTGATCACGTTGGACCAACTGGTCAGTGAAGGAAAAGCATGCAACTGTTCCAACATGTTGGCTCACAGGTTGAAGGAATAGGTAACAAGAGCTTGACAACCGCCCAAAGGTCAGCAAGCATAAATCTACATGTCCACATACATCTTGGATGAAATCTGTGCCCATCAAGAGTTCCTAGGCTTGAAGTGGGCATGGAAATCAACGGAAACATGTGTGAACACTTGTTGTAATTTTTTTTTCCGAATGTAGCTTCAGCGGAGTCATCACACAACTGTCAGATCATTTTGTCACCCCGGTGTACAAGATGATATTTTAACAGGATCCACCTTGCATGTCAAAGGATACAATGGAGGCACTGACCAACATGGCAGATTGGTATGCCTCACCTCTTGGCACCTTCGTACAGATGTACAACACAGAGAAGCCTTTGCATGTTTTGCCGAAGTTTTCCATGGACAAACTTGTCATGAAAGAAGTATCATACCACATCTCGATAGGACTGTCAGCTAGGCTGCACCAGAATAAAAAGGCACCTTGGCCCTCTCTTCCATTGCGGATCAGGTTGTACAAGATACAGAATCTCAAGCATGCAGATGCCGAGACAGAAGAGTTCAACAAATTTACTTTCGACACCCGAAGCTTCACTTTGTATGACCCGCATTGTTTTGTGAAGGGTCACTGCCTGAGAGTACACTTTCCGTGGATCCACGGGGCGTGTCATTGAGCTGAGGAAGATCCATGGAGATATTGTCACAACTTCTCTAGGCCCAATGAACCGGTAGACATCGTTGTGGAATGGTTAGCGTAGCAACGTGAAGCAACATCTAGGAGACAAACAACAACATAGGTAAACATACTGGCGCACGCCAAAGGAAAGAGAAATATTATCGACAACTCAAAGGTAGTACGAAGCTGTAAGTTCAGAGTAGATCCACTTGTACAGAAAGCAAATTTGGCAATAGAGGTGATGAGGCAACAACACAACAGGAGGACCACACAAAGGCAGAGAGAAAAACAGAGGATGGAGGAAACAATGAAGGAACAGGAGCTGCGCAGATAGGAGAAGGAAGCACAACAAGGACAGATACTATAACAGGGGGCACAACATACACAGATTGATGAAACTGCACCAGTAAAGGTAGTAGACTCATCCGAGTAGCTCGCGCAAAGCAGATAGTGTGAGCAGTCGCAGGAGGAAGACTTTGCTCAAGAGATTGAACGAGTACTTGAGCAGATGGATACAGAGATGGAGCAACCAATGTTAGAGCAAGACATCGACCTCATGCATTACCACCAAGAGGTTGATCCACCGGCTTCACCGGATCCAAAAGTAGAGAAGGTCCCAAGCGACCAAGGAGATACTGAGATCTTTGGAGACAATCTAGAAGAAAAGATGCACAACACATCTTTTGATGAGTCGCAACATAGAGTTGTGCAATCACGTAGAGTGTCTACTCTGGATGACCACAAATCTCCTATGCAGTTTTAGGAATGAGTGATCGTACCTGATGTGTGTAAGCATCCAGTACATTGGCGAATGCTACTAGAGCATATGCCGAAGCCACTAGCTTGAGCGTTCACTTTTTGATAGCAGAGAACGAGAGAATGGCTAAGGAGTTACAAATGACCAAGAATGAG
Source organism: Pinus taeda (assembly GCA_000404065.3). Taxonomy (NCBI): domain Eukaryota; kingdom Viridiplantae; phylum Streptophyta; class Pinopsida; order Pinales; family Pinaceae; genus Pinus; species Pinus taeda. Next base: position 40,082 of record APFE031332648.1, read on the forward strand.
AATTGGTTACAACATCTGCCCAACCAGAGTTGAAGAAGGTGATACTAGATGAAGTATCGTTCCTTGAGACAGTCATGTAGGTGTTGTATTCCAAATTTGGTACTATGCATAAAGCAGTTGTCCATCTGGACGGTTGGCAGCAATGATGTGCTAATAGAGCACGTATCTTGGCAAACGTGCATGCTTCTGTCGATTACATAAAAACATGGAAAATGAGATACAAGGGAGCCCCATTACACTTGCCTAAGATGAGGAAGCCCTGAGTGGTTGAGTTGAAGGCACGCATCCAGAGTTAGATCCAGAACTATGAAGAACTCCCTCAGCTCATCACTAGTTTGCATGCTTCCCATGCACGGGTGTTCAAAAGCATGGATGTTGTTGTGCACACACATGTGATCCCATCTATTGGGACACTCACCGAGGCAAAGACAAAGGGACAAGTTTGACTTGAGCTAGACTTGTACTTTGACGAGTTGATGCACATAGCCACCAGTCTAGACTTGGAAATCAGTGCAAACACCATGCATCAGTATGTCACTGGTCCAGCAGCACTCAAGACAATGATGCACATGTTATCAGATGAGTTTGACAGAGGAGCCAAAGTAGTGTACCCAGAGGCAACATAGGCAAGATTTCGTTTCCAGAAAGATGTCACCACAGAGTACACGAACACCATCACAGACTACCAAGCTTGGCATTAGTTCACCACAATTGACCACCATGAGCATGTCGAAGAGTTGGTCTTCCCACAGATGTTCGAGTCATAGTGATATCTTTCATGGCTTGATCAAGCCTATTTTGTCTCACATGGGTAAATGTGCAGATTGTATGTAACATATTGTCAAGTGGAAGTTCAAGTGTCAATATTTGAATGTAACAGTCATAGAGTAGTTGAAAGTCATGAGGGTAGGTGAAAAATCATAAAAGGGAATGTTAAGGGTCACCCCACCCTTTGTTATATATAGTACCTCATAACTCATTGTAGAGGCTTTTGGTCAGCCAAGCTTCTGATAGGAGTATCTTAGAGAAAGTTTGGAGAGTATTGTAATAAGCCTTGGCTTCTCCATAGTGTAGAGTTAGCACATCTCTTTGGAGAAGCAAGCGACAGTGACTGTAGCGTCCTGTTATCGCGACTAGAAGTTGGTCATAGTTGTACTGTATGATTGGAACTTTCACTTCTTAATATAACAGAGCCAACACATTTCATGCATATGTTGTTATTGCATTTCAGCTATCTTGTTTACTCTAATGATATATGTATCTGTTTGCTTACGCATGCATGTATGGACCCTTTCTGTATAAGTATGTATGAATCTTATTGAGATGTGTTGTTGGTTTAACCATCACTTTGGATTGTTAGCTTACTTTCTTTCAAGTTTGTGATATATCTTCGCTCATGTGTTGCCTTCCAAGCCGCCCGCTTTCACAGGTTTCCAAGGGGCACAATCACCCCACTTTCCATTTGTTAGAACTGTTCATGCACCTTCCTTGGCTTGCTACACATGTCACACCCTTGCTACCAATAGGGACATCTTACTTGCCTCTACACGCAACTGCTGTCAAGGTGATACCGTATGACTCACTGATGGTACTCCTACATCAAATGGTCTGAGGTCTAGTTGGGACTTCTTACCAAGGAGATCATGTGACATGTTGATGGGTCTAACACCGTCAACATTTCTAGCGCTAGAAGGAGGGTAGATGAAAAGTTGTGTCCTCTCATCCTATTTTAAAGCTTTGCATATCTATCATGGATTCTGTCACACTCATCCCTCCGTGATGTTTTTCACATGTCGAATCTCTCAACATCACGTTGGATTTTTCCAATCTCTTGTCCAAATTCATGTATGATGGTGAAGACGAAGTAGCTTGGCCTAAGTACTTAGAAGAATTCTATGCATTCCTTGATGATGCAGACAAGTTCTATGCAAAAGAGGTCAACCTTCTGCTTGGATACACACTTCACGAATCCCCACAACCGTGGTGCTAGAGTCTGCCTCCCGGCTGTGTGCACTCACTTGAGCAGTTCTGTGATCTCATTGAATCTACCTTCCATTATTTTGATCCAAAACCTCTTGACCAAAAACTATTACAATAACGGAAGGCCCCACATGAATCACCCTCTGGAATTTTGGGACCACTTCGGTGTGTTCCATTTTCAAGCTTTGAAAAGTCAAATGAAATTATAATATCTCATGGACAGATTTGAGTACTGTCTTACCAAATTTGTTAATCCTAAAAAGAAGTTCAAGCCCAAACCCCGCTAAGCATACTTAGGTGATGGAGCTATGCAATCATAGACAAACATGGTTGCTATCATGAGTGACTTTCCACCATCCCCTCATCAAACAAATCCACCACTGCAGAGTGATGTGGGAGAAAAGGCACACACATCCATTCAATTGTCATATCCTCCCAACACCACTTCTCTCATTTTTCACACAGACTTGGTCGCGAATCCCATGGGTTGTCACATGCATTTTGTACCTCAACCTCCGTCTTCATATTCTGATGATCCTTCAGATTGCATTGTCTTGTGTTCTTCCATTCCGAACTCTACACCTGTTGTGAATGAGAATCAAGCCATTGACAAAGATGGTGTTGCACAACCAACCTGCGCTATCATTCATGAAGAGTATGACTGGGATCTTGAGCATCAACCCTCGGCGAAGGATGACTCACTTCCACCTAAGCCTCATCCGTTCTTTCCTGATATCTTTGGTGAGTCTTCCATCCATGATTTCGCATGTGTATCTTCATCCACAGATGCACCCATTGTTGATCATTCGCAAAACACACTGGATGTCAGTCCATCATCTGACAATGGAGAGGAAAAAGCATTCATTGAAGATCCACTTGATTTTCAATCTAACTTTTCTGGAAACATAGAGGGTGAATTTTTCTGCTTCTCATCTACCACTCTGTTTGATTCATCAGATCATGAGGATGCCGATGAAATCATTGATTTTGCTAATCGTAGTTGTTGTGATCTATTTACTCTCGTGTTTGATCACGATGATGATTCTATTGCAGTTGATTTTTCCAAGCCACCTATTTATGATGATCTATCTGTCGACGAAGTCGAAACCCTACAAAATGTCAAGGAACTTCAGCTTGTTGTCCTGAGGTTGGTTTGACTTCCGATCAGGAAATTGTTGAATCACCCGAGGCTCCTCATCACTCATATGTATGCATTGAAGATCAATATGACACACATATTATGCTTCCTCCACTCGAACTACATGATGTCATCACTCATGCATTGGAGGAATCTTACATAGCAAGCACATATGCATGATGTAAGTTGTCTTTGTTTCTTTTGTTTGCTTCCATGTTATAGTCAGGAGTATGTGTATGCTTAAAAACTGCACATAGTGTCCCACAACACCATGGTAAGCCCACGGATTGCATGTCATGCACTTTCACTCACTTATGTTCTATGGACGCGTTTAAAATTGGAGTGTGTTTGTATTCAGTGTTATATCTTTCATGTTTGCTGGTTTGCACAATTGTGTTGTTCGCGAACCATGCCTTCACCAACATGGGTCGACCAATGCGCCAATCGCTGCATTGGAAGTATCACTTCAGTGAGCAGACCCATGCATCGTTAGATTAGGAGTAAGAGTAGTGTTTTATTTTGGTTTGTTTGCTTGAATGCATGTTTGCTTCTTACTTTGTTCGTTTGTTTGCTTGCTCTCTTTGCTTACGCATTCACTTCTGCTTTTTCTTTATTTTGTTGTTTGTTTTCTTTTTTATGTCCGTAGGCTAGTTTCACATGAAACTGTGTTGCGACTCTTGAAACAAGATGGGTAAAGTACAAGAGAACTTGTGCAGTTATCAGTACTTGGTTATCTGTCGTCTTGCCTCTATATGAAGAAATTTTTTTCTTCAGTCCACGATACGCCAATGGAAAATACATGTTTTTCAAAGTGAACCTTGGTGAAAACACAATGCTTGCATGCTAACTAGTGTCACCTACTCTAGTCGGTTTTTTTTTTTGTTGATCCTTGTCAACTCAGTCAAGTAGAGTAAGGTGAGGGGGGAAACCTTAACAAGCACGTCAGAGGTATATATAAACTACTTATCGAAAGGAACAACCTCTTCTGCTCTCAATAAGTTGAGGTCCCTCTTCTACCTCTGAAATGAATAAGTGCTATGCATAGTTATGAAAAGGAAAAAATGAAAATGTGAAAAATTTTGAAAAAATGAAAAATGAATAAGGCGAAATAAGAGAAAGGCTTTCTATGTAGAGAGGTGATATAAGTAACTCCGTCGGGTACTATCCAGGCTCACTGACAATGGAGCGATGCTTATGTTCTTGTGTGACTCCACAAGGGTACTATCCAGGCCTGCTGGCAACGAAGCAACACTAGAGATGAAACTAAAACTCTGACAACCATACTACTTGTGCACTAATATACACCTCATCCCCAATCAAAACAACTATTTTGGCTTGGCTTGGAATGTGTGTCGACTGACCAAGAGCTTAGAAGATGCTGACATTTTGACAAAGGCAATGTCAAAGTGTAAATTCGAGTTCCATAGAGACATGATCGGGGTGGCAGATAATCCCTTTCTTGTTGAGAGGGAGTGTTGAAATATGGCAGCAAGAATATTCCAATTTAATTTGTCTTTGAATTAAATTGTGAATTAAAATCGAATTTAGTCTTAACAGCGACTTGGAAATAATATATTAATTTATTTTAAATTATTTAGTTGGAGAAATTCAAGTTAGAAGTCATTTTGAATTCATGCAAGAGTTATCCCTTAAATTAAGGAGATAAGTGTTGGGTCCTGAAAATGTCATTCATTTCCATTACACTTTCACTATTATGTCGATTATATCACCTCCATTTCACTACTATGTCACCACATTCATCCCACTTTCATTATCATT
>APFE031332651.1:0-14774 GCA_000404065.3 Pinus taeda
CACAGAGGTGAGGTATCCACCAATAGGGTCAAATGGAAACCAAGGTATTGCATGAATCCCAATGTGTGATAATGTAAGATGATGTCGAACATAAGGGAAACCACTCAGTCAAAGACCCATGATACTAATCAATGCTAAGCACAAGGTGACCTATCAATAATGAAAATAGGGCCAGGGTACATCTCTAGGCTTGTCCTCAGAGCAAGATGTCATCGTTGATAAGGACAAGACCTGCCAGCAAGAAGTCAATGGAGACCCTCTCAAACCAGCACGAGTAAACGACCAATATAGCTGATGTGATAATAGACATGAAACTAACAACCAGGGATGGCCGACTAAAAAATGAGTCAAGAGGCACCGTAGAGAGGCCGATTCGGGCTAACTTCCCTTGAACAAAAGCACGACTCAATGTGACTATGTGGCAGCATATGATGACTCTGTATAAGTTTGTCATGTAGGAGGCACGAACGAATCCTCCATATGATTGGAAGATATAACCAATCTGGGGAGAATTGACTCAATAACAAGGTTGAGGCGTACCTAAGTCAAACTAAATCCCACCCAAAAGGAGGAGACATTGTTTTGAGTGCTTTGTTCAAGGGCGACATGACTGACTCTAGCTTCCAAAAATAAATGGAAATACTGTCCCGTTCTCGCTCTTTTTGGAATATTTAATTTTTTTGTCTTTTTCTGTTAAGCTTAAAAAAGATAAAAGAATGCTATGGTATAGTGGAAAGAATGAGTGTCGGTGAAACAGATGATCTAGTTCTTGGGCATGGAACATTCCTATGCTTAATGCAGGGAGGTGAAAACTGGTTATTGACACTCAAAGGTGCATTCCTTCCATGGGTCAAGGTGTGTCAAGTTTCAGAAGTCAAAGGTATGCAAGGTTGATCTTGTAGTTGTCATGGTCAAAAGTTGGCTTAAACATGAGTCCAAGTGAAGCCGGCACTAGGCCAAAAGGTGAAAGTGGTCAACATGCAATGCAGTAGTACAACTCAACACAAAGGAGCCTCTAGGGTATAAGGCTAGAACAAAGAGAAGAAGCTAAGAGGAATGAGTCTTCAACGCATAAGTCATGGTGTGACTACAGAGGACTCCCAAGCTTAAGGAAAAAATCAGCTTGAATGCCAAGTGACAACAAGGTACTAACTAGGGCACCCATGATAAGGTAAGCTCTACCACATAAGTCATGATACTTCTAAGCAATGAGAAGGTTTCACACCATAACTTGGTGGGGTCGATCCTAAGGCCAAAAATGGAAAAGGAAACTGATAAGTGCACAATGCAGGCGAAAAACCTAACCTATATGCCAGTTCCGGAATCCAATACCTGTCAGAACGGACCAACCATAAAAATTTCCAAAGGAGAAATCTTCCAAGTTCTGTATACATAAAGAGGAACACTAGACAAGAAGTTAATACATCCCACATATAAACTTCATATAAAATCTTATGTTATAGAATTCAAAACTCGAAAATGCGTACCTTATATATACAATATGGTACATGGAACCATGAAACCTTGTCACTTATGCATAAAATTTCATCTGAAAAAACCCTTTGCAGGGCTCAGGCCAAGGATTCCTTTGGTATTCATAACTCATGGCTTCAAAGAGTTCCTCCTGTGAAGGCAAAACAATTTCTGGGAAATCATGAGAACTACAAGGATCAACAGAGGGAATTAAAGGGTCCCATGTCCCTATAAGAAGAATCTCTCAGTCAAATGCGGGGACCAAGTCCCAAGAAGGAAAATAATAGGTCAAAGGATCCTTCTTAGAAGCATTTGAACATTGAGGATTCAATGCCACATAATTGACCCGTGATGGGGTAGAGTCTACTCGAACACTTGGAACAAACCAAGGGGAATTCTGTAATAAAGTCAAATTAGGGTGGTAATTATCAGATGCAAGCTGATCAATAGTGACAATATTCCCACCATGAGGAAAGCACATTACTCGAAAGAGTGAAGAAACCACAACATTTATAGCATAGACATAATCACGCCCAAGTAGCATATTAAATTCTAAAGGGCTATCAACCACCATCATATCGATTAAGACAATCTTCCCACCTAAAGTGATAGGCAATTGAGGAAGAACACCCATATATTCACTGGGTATTCTATCATAGGCTAACAACTAACTCTAAGTTGTTAACAACTTTGGGGAACCCAAAGCTTTCCAAGTCAAAGAGGATATAATACTTGTAGAGGATCCTTCATCCACCATACATCGATAGAAATTTGTGGAATTAACTCTGACCTTTATTTGGAAAGGTATAGCGGAAGGAAGACAAGGCTCGACAAGATTATCCCATTCAAAGGAAACACTCTTGGAACTTGGAGGGGGAACATTCGAAGAAACCGGAATGCCCCCTATAATAGAAGACTCTATACTAGAAATTAAGCAGACTCTTTTGTTAGGCACTTCACCCCCCAAAAGAGGAGTGTAATCGGCCAACGATTGCACTGGCTCTACCACATTATCAACCAATGGTTGGTGGGATTGATGAGAAACCATATTAGATCTAGGAGTAGAAGTACTTTCAGACTCGGACCATATCTTTTGAACCTCTAGAATACCACGGCATAAATGAGTAAGATGGTCTCCATTGCATATCTTACAAGGGAACTTAGGTTTAAAACTTCTACGTCCAGGTTTCTTATCAACCTCCATGCTGCCAACATGGCTAGCAGTGGTTCGCGGAGTGTCCTGAATATGACTTGAAGATGATCCTGAATCTTTGCTAGTATGACTTACAGTGACTATACTTGTGCCCCCAGCATGACTAGCAGTGGCTGAAGGCCCATCCTCAACATGAATCGCAGAGGTTGATGATGATGTGCTAGTATGACTTGTAGTGACTAGAATTGTGCCCCTAGGATGACTAGCAACGGCTGAAGGCCCATCGTCAACATGACTCGCAGAGGTTGAAAACTCATCTTCAACATGACTAGCAGAGGTTGAAGATGCAGGGATAGAATTATTCTTTCTTTGACTTCCTCTTTCTCCTCCTTTTAGATTTCTTATTACAAGAAGGAGGGGAAAAAGGAATCCCAGATGTCTCTTTGAAAGAAGATGAAAAATTAGCACCCTTGTGATGCCCTTGAAATAAAAAATTCAACTGAGAGGCTTCAAGAGCATTCGGAATATTCGGAGTGGACCACAGCCAAACGGGTAGTCCAACATTCAACCTAAGAATATTCAAAGTGGCCATCAAGGGAGTACCAATGTTTCCAAAGAAAGGAAAAGCAAAAGGATCCCCTTTTGGAAGGGTACCTTGGTTGGTTTCCACAGGAATATTGGCCATATCTAACTGATCCGCAAAGCCTTCCCTTATGGGGAGTAGAAATAACTTTTCAAGGAATATGGATAAGCAATCAAAACCTTTGCCCTTGAGGAGGCAACTCCACAACTTCTGAAAGAATGACCACAAGCCCTTTCAAGATCGGTAGAGTGGTAAGCCAGTCACTCAGAACATAAAGTCCAAACGTGACTAGACAAAAATACCTAAAGCCAACAATATACAAGGAGCAAAGAGCACTCACTAAAAAGTCCCTAAAAGAAGCCAGCCAATCAAACAACTTCCAAGTATTTCCGCTCCGGGTGATGAGGACCAGACACCAAAATACAAGAAAGTGGAGTAAGGGGCCTTCCGAAGATAGTCTGGGATAATGACGGCCCAGTCCTATCAGTGAAGGTAACAGAGGAAGTTATGTTGACCTCCTAACAACAGCCTGCGCCGGTGCAAGCCCCCAAGCTTCGCAAGGGTGCCCTCCAGTAGTACTGTCGAGAGTGATGTAATGTCGACCTCAGGTGCCACGGGATTCCCCTCCACAGCCACCTATGTAGATCCCTAGGAGTAGCAACAATGGATACCAACTCGTCGCAGAAGCCAGGTTGAATAGTCGTGAGGTAAGTTCGGACAAGTGGGAGAGGGGGTATCTCTCTTCCCTGTCTTCACAGAACCTCGTGCTTAACTCCGAGATCTAGAGCTCTCCCGGTCTTCCTAACGCTGTTGGATTTTCACTCGATATTCAGACTCCTACGTTTGATGTTTAAATGGCCTTGGAGAGTTAACTCTCCACTCACCTAATCCAAGGCCCTAAAACCCTAAAATTTGTTGGTGTATCTTTACTATAAAAAAAAATTAGTGAATTTTAGTTAGCGCTTGATTTTAAAATAGGTTGTTCTTTAAGTCACAGGATAACGAAGTGAAAATAGTGGTTTTTTTGATGCAAAAGAAATTAATAAAAACCTAACTACATGCATATGCACTTGTTTTCGTTTTTCGATGAAAAGTAATTTCTTCAAGGTTCAAAGGAACTTCTAATAAAACAATTTTTTCTTTTCTTTTCGTTAATTCACGCTTCACACTAACAAAAGTTAACAAGGCTATGTATGCCTAAAAAGATATACAAATCTATCCTAATGCAACAAATATATGCTGATGCAAGATTCAAAACAACTCTAAAAACAAGAAATGAAAGTTGCTTGCTTATCAATTTTTATTTTGCCACTTAAAATGTCTAGATGGAATATGAGATGCTACCATTCATTTCGTCTAAACACTAAAAACAAGTTTCAAGACAAACATAAAGCACTTTCATTCACTAAAAGGAAACCAAATGAAAACCAAGTTCAAGGAAGCAAAATGAAGTTTTTCAAAAAGTTTTCTTCAAAACAACAACAAAAGAGCCTTTTCAAAAATTCTCTCAACACAACTGGAACTTTGTGATTGAAGAATAGGCAACAAACACTTTTGCAAGTTGACACCACACAATGGATGAAAACTCAAAAAACATAAATGTGTTTAAAGATGCTCTTAACAATCAAAAGCAGCAATGAAAGCTTTGGCAACAAAGACCAAAAATATTTAAAAGACAAATTTCAAGAAAGTATCAATCAACAACTTTCATGAAACAAAGAAGTGGATGGTCACAAAAAGCGGTTTTGTCAAGCAAACAAAAAGTCACCAAAAGCAAGATTTAACACAAAGATTGAGACCAATCTTCCTACCCTGATGAATCAGAGCAGCGAAGATTCCAGCAAGAAATCTTGCGTGCTTCAGCAAAAAACGATGACGCTTGCAACAACAAAAAAAAGATCGATACCCCTTACAATCAGAGAGAATTTGGAACAAGATTCTTGCTGTAAAACAAACAACTGATACTCGAAAATGTTTGTTTCAGACTGAATCAAACCACCAGACAGACCTTCAGAGATAAAAAGATTTACAAATCCTGAAAATTGCAAGATATACGCGACTGTACTTATGTACAGATTGTGTGTATATGCGACTGATCCTAAGGAAACCTACGTATACGCAGGTTAACTTCAGGAAACATGCATATATATGCTTCTGTAACTAAGAAAAACAACCTATATAAAAGATTTCAAGAAAAATAAAAAACAAACTGAAGAAACTGACAAAACTTAGTATTCAAGAACAAACCACACAATAACAACAAGGAAACAAGCAACTGAGCCCTGATTGGCTTGAAAACACCCAAACTAGGAACAAAAAGAATGTTGTCCCCTGTGGAGTCGCCAATTTTGCTAAGGGAAATGTTCCCCTAGGGCTTTTGGGTTGAAACCCTAGCAAACTGAAAGTTGTCTATATAGAGAAACACACATTCACACAATGATTATGCTATTATAAGCAAATTTTATAATAAGAGGGGAAACCCTTCTTCAAGTTCCTTTTGCTCCTTTGTCTTGCAAAATAACCAATTCCAAAGAACACAGCAGTATATGGACAAAGACTTATAAAGAAATCATCTTCATGTTATAAAGAAAGGTAGTTAGTTATGAACTTTAAACAACCATTCACATATGAATTCCAACATGAATATCATAAACATAAAGAGGATTTATATCAGGAACTAAGACGTGTTTCTTTTATTATAGACAAATAAAATGTAGAAAAGGAATAATTTCACCTAAGTCACCTTTCGCAGGCTCCAAATAAAGCTTCCTTCTAGATCCATCCAGCTTCAAGCCTTTAGCAAACTCCTTCCATGACTTACTCCATGATGTCATAAATAGTGGATGAAAAACACACAAGGAAACAAGGGTTTCCTGTACAAATGGGGGAAGTGCAGAAGGCACAAGGGTCTTCAGACTTGGTTAGGGGAAAAATCTTAGTATAATAACCTTTCTCTCTCTTCTCTCCTCCATTAGGCCTTCCCTTTGAGGTCTTTTTATACCTCTCCCAAAGTAGTTTTTTAGTTGGGAGTTGGTTGGGAACAGTTGGGCCACGGGCACTAACAGGTGATCAACCCACGATCTCCGCCCAAAATTAAGGAGTTTTATATTTTTTAAAGTGTTTTAATACATATACGCAGGTTGGGTATATGCCTACCCACGTATACACGCGTTTAACTCAGGGCAATGTCACGTATAAGGGATAAAACACTATTTTTTAAATTTTGGACCAGGTTTGGAAGGAGGGGTTGCCCTAGGCCATGAGTACAACATCACAAACCATAAGAGTGAGATTTGGAGCTATAACAATTAGTAGGTGGGTTTTGTCCTGCATTGGGTTTCCACCTTAAATCTTGGTGTTCATGTGTGTTTCTTATGTGTGATCGTTTGTTCTATTATTACTGCACATGATTACTGTTTATATGGTTAATTAAGTACTAATGCACTGATTAAAGATCAACATATGATGGATTAACTGAAACATAAGTTCACTGGATATACATCGGTTGCCTTAAGAATAGTTGCATGCACACGCGAGTTCCCTTCTCTAAAGTAGCATATATAAATCTGAGAATGAAATGAAAAAGTTATTGATTTGATAATACTAATTCACCCCTGCTCTTAGTGTTATTTCCAACACTGAAGAGGGGAGCCAGTCAATTTTTATGGGTCAAGGCCCATTGGGGCAAGTTTCACCATGTTACTTGCAGAACACTACCTAGAAGCACTCAAATGAAAAAGTGGAAAGATCGAGATCATGACTCTTTGGGATCTTGTGCTGAGAGTGTTATTGTTGACAATAAATAGAGTGGCTGGTGCTCAAGCATAGCATGAGACCAACAAGTCAAAGTTTCAATATCCTATCAACTGTACCGCGCCAACTATCTTCAACTGGGTGAAAGCCATGAAGGCAAACATGAAGTGCTAGCTATCAAAATCCAAGGCGGGAAACCTGAAGCAGTTCTGCTATGGGTTTGTTTTAGTGACGTTCTTCCTAGAGTGGTTTTTGTTGTTTCACAACTAGCTGGTTGAGGTGGAACTGCTATTGCCACGAGACCCATGGATGGTCTGTTGGAGTGCATTGATGCCCAAGATTATCAGGGGCCAAAATATGTCCTATACACCTACCTTCTTCTTGTGGCTATGATGACAACTAATCGTAGTAGAGGATTGGCCCTACAGCAATACTGACTTCCACAGTGATTCGGATATGCCACTCCTAGAGGGGGAGGATTATGATGATGGAGGTAAAAACAAACAATTTTAATTTTTGATTTTTTATTGCTTTTGAGATATATACGTTCATGACATTTCGATTTTATAAATGCAGATGTTGGACAAAAGCATCCTACTAGGATGTCCCCCATTACTAGGTGCATTGCTCAGCAGTTCGATGTCACTTCTCATCAGGAAGGAAGTGATAATGAGGAGGATATTGAACGGAACCTCGAGGATTGACCCACAGTATCCTAGAGTATGCTCAGATGGGTGATGTCCCACTCAAGTATCAGAGGGATATAGTGGCGGTATCCGTCGAATGCTGACTCATGTAGTGCGAGAAGTTACATGTAACCATGAGCATCATGCTAATTAGTTCATAAGTCTAGCATTCCACATTTTTGAGGCCTACGAGCCATGAATGTATAAGCTTTGCGAGCCACTGATGTATATGAACAGCACATACTATTTTTTGGGGTTTCGATTTGTATGGAAACATATCGATATATAATGTATATATGTTAATAATATATATATATATATATATATATATAATATATCATATTTCCTTGCTTACTATGGTTCAAATGTTTTGTGTTTTGATTTTTAGATGTTTCACAAATGCCTATCGAACACATAATCAGCTACTGCATTTGTTAATGTATTCATGTGCCTAGGAATATGATGATATGTAATGTAAGCAAAATTTACCTCCAATAGATTAATGCATAGATACATTCCTAATATTTGAGGGTTTTTGATGGAATATTTCCCATTGAATTGAAGGAAGACAAGTTGTGAATCAAGGTTGAAAACCAATTCTTGAATGTCAGGAGTGATATCTTCTGACAACAATTTGATAATTGTGCTATACTCAGCGATGTTATTAGTTGTTTGACCTAGAACAATACCTTGAAGATCAATAAACTCACCATGGGGGTCATAAATAGCCCATGCCGTAGATGATAGATTTCGGGTACTACGACAAGCACCATCAGTGAAACCGATGTGAGGAGACATAGACATTTGCAAAGCAAGAAGAAACATAATAAGCAGGAAAGTTGATTACAAAAAAACACACCAAACCACACTGTACAAAAATGAATAACACACTATTATACAAAAGTAACCATGCAAGATGACCTAAGCATAGTTCTTTTTGAGATAAAGCCCATTACGGGACTTTCTAAGGGATTTCCCTCATAGTCAATAAGCTCATATGGTCCCTTTTGTAACACACATTTAACAATGTAGGGCGCATGCCACATGGGTTCAAACTTTCTTGCTCCTATCTTATCATTAGCCTGATCATACTAAAGAACCAAATTGCCCTCAGAAAAATCTTGAGGAGAGACAGATTGGTCAAAATGGGACTCAACTCACTTTTTTTGTGCTTCAATGACCAAAGTAGTAAGATGGTGAGTCTCATCCAGTCATTCTAGGTACAAGAGGCACTCTTCCTAAGGTGAGGTCTCAAAGAGAAGTTCAACAACCAAATTGAGGGATGGAATTTCATTCTTAATCGGTAAAGTTGTTTCCAGGCCGTAGACTAGCTAGAATGGTGTGAATCTAGTTGTATCCTTGGTCGAGGTTCGGTAAGCCCATAGAGTTAAAAATAGCATGAGATTCCAATTTGACTTGTGCATCCCAATGGTGCGTTGAAGCATTGTAACGAAGACTTTGTTCATAGCCTGAACTTGGCCATTGGCCTGAGGGTAATACAAGGTTGAACCATCATGGTGCAGACCCAATGTGGAAGTCATCTCATCCATCATGTAATCTCAAAAATGGGAGCCATGGTCGGTGACAATGACTTGAGGCACTCTAAACATAAAAATAGCGTGATTGAATAGAAATTGAGTTGTCATTTTACCATCTACAGAGTATGTAGGCATCGCTTTGGCCCATTTTGTGAAATAATCCACAACAACGATAATGTACCCATGCCCCCTAGTTGAACGTGGATTACAAGTCATATAGTTGATGCCCCATTTGGCGAAAGGACCAACAATAAAAACGAGGTGTAGGTGAGCAGGTGGGGCGCACATTTTACGTTGATAAATTTGGCAATCATGGCACTTGCGAACAACAAGGATGCAATCCTTGAAGATGGAGGGCCAAAAAATAACCAGCACAAATGATTTTTTGAGCAGTAGCATATCAAGATAGGTGACCACCACATGCACCAAAATGGCAGTCATTTAAGACTCTCTCAGCCTCTTCGAGAGTGAGACAACAAAAAAGAATTGAATCGACACTGATATGGTATAAAGTATCTCCAATGATATGGCAAGGTTGAGATTGATGTTGAATGTGTCAGCAATCATCCTTGGCCAATGCAGACCAGAAAGTGGTTGTCTAGAGCTACACAATGATATCAGCGTACCAGGGGTTGAGAGTGCTAATTAAGGAAAGAGTCTCGTCTGGGAGCTTCTCTTCGACACCAACAAGAAGAGAAGTGGAGTGAAGGGAGAAAATCAACTCAACGAAGATTAGTGATTTCTTAGATTTAGCAGTAGTGAACACCAAATCGAATTCTTGGAGGATGACAATCCACTTCGAATACCTACCCCCCAGCAACTGACGAGTCAGGATGTAGATCATGGGGTTGCATTCCGAAATCACAATGGTAGTGCGGAGTAGAATGTAATGCCAAAAGAATTGAATAGCATGTACAACAACCAAATCCAACTTCTCAACATGATCATAACACATTTTGGTGTCGAGGAGGTTGGAACTGAGGTAATAAATAACATGTTCATTTCCTTCATGATCATCTTGTTCTAGCACCATAGTGATGGTACTAGAGGTTGCAGCTAGAAAAAGGAAGTAATCACGATGATAGTTCGGGGAGTGCTGCAAAGGAGAATTAATGAGGATAGCCTTTAGGTCACCAAAAGACTTTTGGTTAGCCTCATTCCAAACAAACGGGGTTCCTTGCTTGAGCAAATTGGTGAACCCTAAAGCTAGCTCAACATAGTTCGGTATGAAACAACGGAGGAAATTTTATTTTCCCTGTAGACTCTGTAGTTGATGCAATGAAGATGGAGGGGGTAAATTAACTATGGCCTCGACTTTAAGAGGATCAAGGTGAATGCATTATTTCGAAATGATAAAGCCATGGATTCATTTGAATTCAAGGCAGAAAATACACTTATGCAGATTCAGCTGAAAGTTGTAGTGTCTACAACAAAGAAATTTTTTTCAGAGATGATTGGGGCGATCATGGAGTTTATGATAATGAGTGGGGATATCATCCAAGTAAGGTTGAATGATGTTCGAATGTCGTGGAACACATATGAAATTGCTCTCTAAAATGTGGCCCCAACATTCTTAAGGCCAAAAGGGAGCTTTTTATACATGAAGGTCCCCCATGGACATATAAAGGTTATCTTATCTTGATCAGCTGGCGCAATGTTTACCTCGTTGTAACCAGAAAAACTGTCCATAAAAGAAAAGAATTCACTCCCAGCACATTCATCAATGATCTAGTCAATGAAGGAAGTGGGGTAATTATCTTTAGGATAGGCATGATTGAGATGATGGTAATAGACACAAACATGAATAGTGCCTTGTTTCTTTGTCACCAGTATGATATTTGACACCCAATCTGTAAGAGGGATTAGATAAATAAATCCATCTTTCAAAAAAATTTCAACTTCACCCTTAATGGCGACCACTTTTTTATGGTGCACTTGACTAATTCGTTGGTGAACGGGCTTCGCATGAGGATAAGTTGGAATCTCGTACACAACTATAATTGGGTCAATGCTGGGCATTACTTCATATGACCACAAAAAAACATCCCGTAAATCTTGGAATAGACGATTATAGAGCTTGATCTCTTTTGGAAAACAACTTGCCCCAATATGGAAATTTTCAACGACACTAGGCTTGAAAGAAAGATCAAATGGCATCATTTGGGTAATGTTACCCATGTTCCCTTACGATCAAACTTCATGAGTCATGATAAGTCTCTAAAGTGGTAGGGATGGGAACTGAGAAGAGAATTCCTCATGACAAGTAGACATGACCACTGGGCCAGGAAAGAATGACAAACAATGATGAGTGTCATTCCAAGGTACTTCCTCCAAGGAGATTAATTCCATGATACTCTTGTCAGAAATAAAATTCTCTTCTAAGGGATCAGGCGATTCGAAAGAACCAAGCCATGGGGATTGAAAATGCGCATCAAGATATGTTCTGGAAACAAGATGATTAGAGGACACCGAAAGGGAAACCGAAACAATTCCCACATAATTAATTTTAATGGGACTTAACGGCATAACCTCACCCCATGTATCAACAAGATCTAGTGAAGCAGTGACCCAAGGATCAAAATTGACCGAAATCATGTTGACAGAGGCAACATGAGGAGGTGGGAGCAAAAAAATGCCCATCAAGACAAGATCTTTAAAGAGTCCTACGCCTACACTCTCACAAGGAGCACCGGTGTGCTTGACATATGGAACATTTCCATCCGAGGAGGAAGAGGAAAAGAAGGATAGTTGGTTAACTATGACTATATTCCCTTGATGGGGAAAATGAATCACACGGAAAAGGGAGGAGGCTACAACATGCATGGCATGGGTCCAGCTTCTTCCATTTAGAATATTGTAGTTAAGATTAGCGTCAACGATATCTACTTTGAAATGTACTATCTTACCCTCCAAAGTAATGGAAAGTTTGGAAAGGACACCGAATGGTCACGAATCACGTCCATCAAAAGCTTCCAAAGTGTTAGGGGACTATTTTAGAGTAGGAGAACCAATTTCCTTCCAACAAGCAGCAAACATGATGCAGGTAGAAGCACCTTCATCAATGATAGTCCTATGAATGTTTTTCTAATTTATGATTACCTAAATGAGAAAGGTAATCTAATGAAATAAATGAAAAACATGGTTTTCTAGGTAAAAAAAAATGAGATTAGAGTCAGCTGGATCAATACCCCCAATAGCCGATAGTAATGATTTCCACTGATAAGGACACCTTTGAAGGACCTCGAGAGCAGACATAACTGATGGCGCTTGAGCCAAATCTTCAATAATGTTATAATGCTGAGCGGCTCGAGCATTGGGATTGTATGAGAACTTTCATAGCACACCTTGAGAATGTGGTCGAATGGCAAAATCAGGATTAGGTCACTCTATATGGAGAGGACCAGAACTGGATGAGGCAGAAGAAGAAGGGGTACCTTGTTTGTCTTTCCCTTCTGTCAGGGTAGGAGTTTGATAATATTTTGACCTAGTAGCCACGTTAATCGGTGTACTCATCATGAACACTTGTGAACCTATGGAAGTGGATGAATGAGGCTGGTCTACCATTTGGGTCTACTGGGATGGAATGGTCTCTTTCAGGACAGTTGGGGTCCCTTTGAGAAAATGACTAACTTTGGATCATCTAGGAAAATCCTTAGTATAGTAATCCTCCTCACAGATGAGGCATGGATATTTGGGCTTCCGTTGGGAAGCATCTTGATCCAAATGGAAAATGGCATCAACCCATGGTACTCATCCACCCATATTATTCATCAACCCATGGAATTTACCCATGGTATTGTAAATGGCATATGCTCGTGGTATTGTAAAATCCACCCATGGAATTGGCCCATGGTATTGTAACTGAAAAATACTATAAGCAACAAGTCACATTTTGTAAAAGGATAGATGGTCCGCCACAATGTAGCCTTTACAGTTATTATCGGTTTTAACAAAAAGTTTCTTTATGGTTTTGCTTATTGGGCATTCTCCTCTTTTTCTTCTGGCAATTCAAGTTTTCAGATCTTGGGGGTCTCTACCCCAAGATCCATTTCAATCTTTCATATCTTGAGGGTGTCTCCCCCCAAGATCCATTTCAATTTTTTAGATCTTGGGAGGAGAGACCCCCAAGATCTAAAAAATTGAAATGGACCTTGGGGGGAGAGACCCTTAAGATCTGAAAGATTGAAATGGATCTTGGGGTACAGACCCCCAAGATCTGAAAACTTGAATTTCTAGAAGAAAAAGAGGAGAATGCCCAATAAGCAAAACCACAAAGAAACTTTTTATTAAAACCGATAATAACTGTAAAGGATACATTGTGGCGGACCATCTATCCTTTTACAAAATGTGACTTGTTACTTATAGTATTTTTCAGTTACAATACCATGGGTCAATTCCATGGGTGGATTTTACAATACCACGAGCGGATTCCATTTACAATACCATGGGTAAATTCCATGGGTCGATGAATAATATGGGTGGATGAGTACCATGGGTTGATGCCATTTTCCATTTGGATCACATCTCCAACATATGACTTAGGAGGACTCTATTTCAGGGCATCAGCTTTACCCTTAACTTTGCCTTTCTTCTTACCTTTAGAGGATTTATCTGTTGAGGTAGATTGGATAGTGTGAACCTCTGAGGTTTTACCAGGGCTGGATAAATTGCAAGAGGAATCATTGGGAGCAGTGTTGGAGACTTACTTCTATTTAGAAGAATATTTTGCAAGGGTCTAAGTCACTGAACCAATTACTCGATCAATAGGAATTGTAGCCAGAGACATAGATGTCATTAGATCAGACGATGGTCTGGGTGCATTGGGTAACACATCATATAACATGTTGGATTGTGAATAGACGAGGTATAGATACTAGGCATGCGCGATGGCTTGTTCCTTAATGACACATCCACCCATAGCAATGTCCTTAGCAATTTTGTTGATGAATGATTTGGTGAACTACTCAGTCAACAACTGATCAACAATCTCAAACTTAGTCAAATGACGCTTATGTCTCCATTCATGGATGTGATCAGAGATGTGGGTCATGGTGTCATGCTTGAGTGACATTAGTAGATGGGTTCCAGTTTCATAGAGAACCAGCAATTGGAAATGTGTGAGAAAGGCCATGGAGAGATCGTTAAAGTCATGATAGGTATTTCAAGGTATCTCAATATACAATTTGGTTGCAATGCTTGTAAGAGTTCGTTGGAAAATTCAAAGATGAATGGAATCATCAACGTAGGAATTTGAGGAGCACCAGAGGTGATATGTCATCACGTGGGTTTGTGGATCCTCTTTCACTTTTCCTTCAAACTTTAGAAAATCACTCAGAATCTTGGATGGAACTAGAGGCCAGTATGGCGAATGAAGAATCGGGTCATTCGTGAATCTAGAAACTTTTGTCAATTCCAGTGTAGCCAAGAATGACAATTGGGTATTGAAAGGAATTTGAGTTCAATAAGGGGGTGTCATGCGGAAAGAGTTATTTTTGCGGACAAACCTAACCTCCCTAGGAGTCTAAGACTCTCTAGTGACAAACAAGACAAACAAGAGCAATCCTTCTCTAAACATACATCATTCTATG
>APFE031332652.1:0-21543 GCA_000404065.3 Pinus taeda
AAATGATCAAAACCACACAAAGATACTTCACTTCAAGCCTTAAGTTCTTGGTCCATCATTAGGTCTTATCCTTCATCAAGTGCTAAGGTTCATCCTTGGTTTAGATCTAGCTATGCACCATAACCCAATAACATGTATATTATATCTTGCTCTTCATCAGATATTCAATACTTGAGTACCTTTGCCTAATGATCTTCTCCTCCTTTTATAGTATTAGGCCTTACTCAATACCATGGACCAAAACCACTTAGGACCAATACTTTGGACCAAATACCTTGGGTCAACACTTCGGACTAGATACCTTGGACCAATACCATGGATCAAAGTACCATGGACCAAATATCACGGACCAAAACTTAGTTTTCCAACATGTACGTGCCTTTCTTTCTATGAAAGTGTGTGTGTACGTTATACGCTCCTTTTGGTCTGCTAACCCACATGTACACGTGGCTTGGTCATTGGCGAACCTGCATATACCTCTATTTCTTCATTTTGTGAGTCTGAACTGTGATCTATTATCTGAGTGAGTTTCCATCAAGGACAACACCTATGTCATAGTGCCAAATCTGTGTCAAAATGTTAACACTTAATTGACTGGTAACCGTATTAAATTCATTTAAATGATCAGCAACAGATCCACCTTCTGACATCTTCATATTAAATAAACTTTTCATAAGAAATACCTTGTTTGAGGTTGAGGATTTTTCATATAGTTTGGCTAATGTTGTCATTAAACCCTTTGTTATCATTTCCTTTGAAATATTAAAGGCTACCGCTACCGCCAGGCACAATCGTATTGTTCTAAGTGCCTTTCTGTCAAGAATCTCCCATACTGTGTCTGTCATACTCGTCGGATTCTTTGTTTTTCCGCTCAATGGTATGTACAGATCTTTCTGATACATATAATCTTCCATCTCCATCTTCCACAAATGATAGTTTTGGCCATTGAATTTCTCAACCCTAAACCTACCATCATCTTCCATTACTCCCACTTGAACCAAGAACCATTCTTTCCTGCTAGTTTCTCAGCCAAATATAACTTTGGCTACTATTCATTAGAAAATTATATATTACAAAGAAATGGAACACATAGAATATTGCATAAACAAAAACATAGAAAACACATAAAATGAGAGAGACACAAATATACGTAGTTCACCCAATTTGGGCTACATCCTGTAAAAAACAACTAAAAAAATGAAGAGATGCAACCTACAACAAATATGTTGTAATTTCCTCTTCACCCTTACACAATCTCCTCTCTCTTTCTCACTCAAAATAATAATACACAACCACAATACAATTCCCTCATATAAACCGAGGGTTGCCTCATAGGAAAAAAAAAAACCTAATTTAACATAATTTCTAGCGTCAAATCATCCACCTAATGAAAGACCCAGATTGACTACGAAATTAAAATATTTTACAAGGCAATTTCTCATCTAATTTTAGCTTCGAGGGTGCTTCCCCTGAATCCTCGACCGGGGGGGGGGGCCCAAAAAAACGTTCCCCCCCCCCCCCCCACCAAGAGCCCCTGACAATGATTAAAGGGGTAGTGTTGCTGCTCCATTAGGAACCGGATTCCAACGCAGCGATGCCTCTAAATAAATAATATAATTAGGCTCCACACCCAATAGAGGAAGCATTGGATGGTACACAAGAACCTATCGATGATGCTACTATCCCATAAGAACTACTAGTTGACGCAGACAATCCTGTGGAAAACCAATTGGATGGTACACAAGAACCTGCCAAAGGTGTTGTTGTCACACAAGAACCAATAGTTGAGC
Source organism: Pinus taeda (assembly GCA_000404065.3). Taxonomy (NCBI): domain Eukaryota; kingdom Viridiplantae; phylum Streptophyta; class Pinopsida; order Pinales; family Pinaceae; genus Pinus; species Pinus taeda. The sequence continues at coordinate 1,791 of APFE031332652.1, forward strand.
CAATACAACTTGAAAAAGAATAGAAGAAATACATCTAGGAGAATTCACAAAAATCTATTGATGGAACTGTTGTAATAATAGTTGATACAATATGACCAAAATTTGAGAAGGATAACAACTTTTATTCAAGAACTTTATTTGTTGAATTAAATAAACAAAAACAATTAGCTTTGTCATTGTAGGAAGATGCAATCCCACTAAATGAACATGATAAAATCATACAGTATCTTAAGTAGGATCGAGTAAAAGAGTTAAATGTTCTAGATGCCTAGATGGAATGAAGTGAAGGAGGAATAGAAGAAGGAACATAAATAAGTGTAGGAACTCCAATAATATGTTAGGAGCTACAGAAGGAAAATGAGTAGATGTAAAATCTCATACACTAATTATTGAATTATAGAAATCCTTCCTCTTCCTAACCCTTATTTCTTCATGAGCAACTCATTCTTTTTCAATTAGTAGGAATTACGGAAAATAGGCCATATGAAATGACTACAACCATGAATTTTCTAGAGACCTTCAATTAGAGTAAGTTTGTTGAGAAACATTTTTTGTGAGAGTTGTACCTCCATGAACTTATCTAGTGATCAGAGTTGACTCAACTCCCGAATTTAACCAATATCTTTTACTTTCATGATGTGATTAGAATTGCATTTAAAATAGCATAAAGGAACATAAATGCATGTTGTAAAGAAGAAGGAACATGACAATCAACAACAACATGAAAATAACAAGACGTTGATAATGGAGTTCGTCTAGTAGGGACTACGTTTATGGGCCACGGTGTCAAGATGGTGTAGGCCACTGCATTAAGTGTCGTCAATAGTGACGATGTACATAAGTGGTGACATCGCTATCATACAAGGAAAATGCCCTCATGCAGGAGTGGCTCCAAGAGATGTTCCACTGTAGGAACTCTCATTCAAAAAGGACTCCTATCTGTATAACCTAAACTCATGAATGATGATAATGAGTATCCCACCAATATGGCACAAAAGGGATCTCAATGCAAACATACAAGGTGACACATGAGTATCCCGTCAACATAACAATAAAGGGATCTCAAATAAAACATGACGAATCATGACAACAAGTACATCCCACCAAAGACTTTGTGTCACATCAAGAAAGAATCATGAAACAAGTAAGAAAACAAGATCCCACATCAAACAAAAAATAGGGATCTATGCAACACAATGCATCTCATAGCAAAAGAAGTACATGAACATAATGCATAAACCTTACATCCTGGGGCCATCTGAAGAAAAGGATGTCAAACTGCTGAAGCTGGCTGTCCCATCACTCTCGCTACATCGAATCTCATGGAATGACTGCTCGCACATTGAATGCTGACACTTGCACTCCACTTTGAAAAGTGGCCGAAAAATGAAATGATTAAATGGAAAATCTGAAGACACCATCAAATTTGTGGCATCAAATAGAGCAAAATCGACTGTCAAATTTCTGAATTATGAGAAGTGGAAATCTGGGGCATAAGGAATCTTTTAGATTCCCTCTAGATGTCCTCAAAAATTCCCTCATCTGGGTCATCTAAAGATTTGCTACTTAGATCAAAATTTTGACAGTTCCATCAGGTTCATGTCGGTGAGAGGTGTAAGATCGACATAAAATTTGTCCAATTTGGAAAATAGAAAAATCTCGCCCTCCTGAAGATTGGCTTAGTCATGGTTCTGCCTACCTCTTCTCTGGATCATGGTTCCACTTGCAAATTAATTAATTAAGAAAATCACGCCTCGATCCGTGTGTGTGCTCCTCTGCTCCTCCATGCTTGGTGCACTTAAGAAAATGAGGGTTTACATATAATTTCGTCGATGAAGTATTCCAAGCACCGGGCTCATGGCACAATGGTGGCAGAGATTGTTAAGTTGGCAAAGATCTGGGTTCGAATCCCTGTAATGGAACATAACGTTTTGTTTTTCTATGTAATTAGAGCACATTATTATTTTTGGGCGCATTTGGTTTAACATGTTACATAAATTGGGCACGTTATTTATTGTGTTGTGGTTGGCGTGTTAAGTGGGATAGTTGGTTGGTTGTATGCCACCATATGGGGCCGCCCGGTGGGGGCCGGCCCACGTGGGCCAGGTGGGTTCGATCCCTACCGGCCTCACATTAACATATGGAATATTAATAGTGGGTTGGTTTGGGGGTGTGGGCTGGGTCCATCGGAGGTGGCTCGCGCACCCCATATAGTTTAATGTTGTTAGGTGTGAGTTGGACCGGCAGGGGTCATGGCTCGTCGGCCCTTTAATAATTGAATTTTTTGTAATATAGTTTGGGGTGGTGGGGGTGGTGGCCCGCCACCTCATCTATATATATATATATTAGGGCCATTTTTTGATTTTGTCTAACATAAGGGTTATTAGACAAATTAAAGAGTCAACAATTTCGCCCACTTTCAGGAGCTAGGTTTCATGCCCTGGGGTCAGTCGAATTGTAGGACACTTAAACCTAGCCCACAGTCCAACTTTGACCAAAAAATTGATTGGCTCGTTCTCCCTCATACAATCTCGGATTGACGAACCGTTCAAATCATTGCGATCAGAACGACAAGATCTACGCTCTGGTCCTAGTTCGAAAGGATCTTGATCACTTTGATTTTTGAGCTTCCATAAGCCCTCTCTGTCTTGTGTGTGTCTCTGGAGCCATCTGGATCAATCCTCCCCACTGAGGACCTTTTGGTCTTCCAAAAGCATGAAAAATAATCTGCAATGTCTCTGTACCTTTTCTGCATCACAAGCGTCCTGAAAAGGTCTTGCTTCCATCTCCTTCACCTTTGTTCTTTGGAGCCTTAAGTGATGAGCCGACACTTGCCACCTCTGCAACCTATAGTACATTATTTTTGCAAATTACATGCTTGTATTACATGACCAACTAATGACCCAAGCATCTCATACTTGCCACAAGTTTATAACACATACTCGGTGGTCAAGTTTACATCAAGATGGAAACAATACCCCAACTAAGAAAACAAGGCCAACATATCATTGTTGCTCCAAAAAGTGATGGCAAACACATCATCATTGCAACACATGATTTACAAAGATAAGGCCAAACACTATTTTTGCTTTGACAAGTGATGGAAACACAACATCACTTTCAGAGTGTAAATGCAACACAAAATAAGACCAGACATCATTGTTGCTTAACAAGTGATGGAAACACGTCATCGCTTTTACATTTTGAAATGCAACAAAGGATATACAAAAGCACGACCATGATAAGCTAACATATCTAGAAACCATTTTTCACTTATTGTTGTGAAAGGGTCATCCCCCTGTGGTGGTTTTTCTTGTCGAGCAATCGTTTCACTTGGTTCATGCATCGACACTTTTTCTTTCAGGCGTTGCTCTGGATGGAGCCTTCAAAAAGTGGCTCTTTGATGGCCACCTTTGTCGCAATGGCTGCAATACATATTCTTCCTCTAGATCTACTTACCATGTTTCTTTACCTACTGTTGAGAGGGTCTTTCATGCCTCCTCCTTTTGGGTGTTGCTATTCTTTTCCAACACTTAGAAAATGTATAGTTATGTAATCCACAAAAGGTACATGTTTTTCGATGCCATGTTTTACACTCATCATTAACAACATGATTATAATCGAAATGAACATTCGAATATCGAAACTGTTTATACCTTTTTTTGTCGTTTCTGGTGTCTTGTGGCGATGAGATCTTGCCTCAGCTCTTTCCCTGCAATGGAAACTGCCATGGAATGATAGGGATGTGTTCCCATCATTCTCTTTCCTCGACAATTTCGATGATGTCTTGGAAGAATCCAACACCTTCGAGCATTCTCCCTCTATATATCTCAAGCCTACAAATTGATGTCTCTACACAACCTCCAATGGTTGAGTTATGCCTTGGTTATTAACACCAAGTTCTTCTTCCTCCTCGTGCCTCATCTTGGTAAGGAGCCTCATGTTTGTCCCTGTAATTGGGATCTCAAAATCTCCAACAGAAATCATACTATGTGAAGATGAAACTGAAAGGAAATCAACATCTTTTACCTCCTCTGTCGATTTGGAAAGAATTGATGAGGCCTTATCATCATATGTTGTTGGTGGTTCGCTAGTTGTCGTGGCACATTTCCCAACTTCCTTTCCAACATACCAAAGTCCTGCTTGATGGGGTAACTCTTCTACTATGATGGGAATGCCTTGGCCATTAATGCCCAAGCCTTTTCCTTCATAACCCATTTTCTTCAATAGTTTGGAGCCAATTCCTGTGGTATGATTTTCAAAAATAGAGAAATCATCATCAAAAAACATACATGAATTCAGAGAACTACTTTTTACCTCACATGGGTCACGCTGCAGCTTTTCCAAGACCTCGTCCTTAGCTTGCAGCTATTGTATCAAACTTTGTTTTTCCTCTTTCTCTTCTTGTAGAAGCATCTTTAATTCATCGTTCTTTGTTTGAAGATTCTGGTTGTTGTGATTCAGTTCTTCTAGGGCCTCTTTCGTGGCTCGCAACTGAAGTTGTAATCGCTCCTTTTCCTCTGTCTCTTTTTGTAGAGCTTCATACATTATTTCCACCCTTTGGGAAATTTTGAGCATGATCTCGTAAATCGCTTGTTCATCCTTTGTTGCTACACGTTCCATTGTTCACTCTTGCAATTCACATCCATGCAAAGACTGCACTGATACCAATCTTAATCCAAGTTGACTCAACTCTTGGATTTAACCAAGATCTTTTACTTTCGTGATGTGATTAGAATTGCATTTAAAATAGCATAAAGGAACATAAATGCATGTTGTAAAGAAGAAGGAACATGACAATCATCAACAACATGAAAATAACAAGACGTTGATAACGGAGTTTGTCCAGGAGGGACTATGTCTCCGAGCCCCGGTGTCAAGATGGCGTAGGCCGCTGCATTAAGTGCTGTCAATAGTGATGATGTACATAGGTGGTGACGTTGCTATCATACAAGGAAAATTCCCTCACGTAGGATAGGCTCCAAGAGATGTTCCACTGCAGGAACTCTCATTCAAAAAGGACTCCTATCCATATGACCTAAACTCATGCATGATGATAATGAGCATCCTGTCAACATGGCACAAAAGGGATCTCAATGCAAACATACATGGCGGCACATGAGTATCCCATTAACATAACAACAAAGGGATCTCAAATAAAACATGACGAATCACGACAAGAAGTACATCCCACCAATGATTTCACGTCACATCAAGGAGGAATCATGAAACAAGTAAGAAAACAAGATCCCACATCAAACAACAAACAAGGATCTATGCAGCATAATGCATCTCATAGCAAAATAAGTGCATGAACATACTGCATATACCTCACATCTTGGGGCCATATGAAGAAAAGGATGTCAAATTGCTGAAGCTGGTTGTCCCATCAATCTCACTGCGTCGAATCTCATGGAATGATTGCTCGCACGTTGAACGCTGACACTTGCACTCCACTTTGAAAATTGACCGAAAAATGAAATGATCAAATGGAAAATCTGAATACACCATCATATTTGTGGCATCGAATAGTGGAAAATCGATTGTCAAATTTCTGAATTCTGAGAAAGTGGAAATCTGGGGCTTAAGGAATCTTTTAGATTCCCTTTAAATGTCCTCAAAGATTCCCTCCTCTGGGTCATCTGAAGATCTGCTGCTCAGATCAGATCGTGTTGCTGAGAGGTGTAAGATCGACATAATTTTTTTCTAATTTTGACAATGGCAAAATCTCGCCCTCCTGAAGATTGGCTCAGTCATGGTTCTGCCTACCTCTTCTCTAGATCATGGTTCCACCTGCAAATTAACTAATTAAAAAAAACATGCCTCAATCCGCGTGCACGCTCCTCCGCTCCTCCATGCTTGGTGCACTTAAGAAAATTATGGTTTAAATATAATTTCGTCAGCGGAGTATTCCAAGCACTAAGCCCATGGCGCAATGTTGGTGGAGATTGTTAAGTTGGCGGAGATCCAGGTTCGAATCCCCGTAATGGCACATAACGTTTTGTTTTTCTATGTAATTAGAGCACGTTACTATTTTTTGGCGCATTTTGTTTAACCTGTTACATAAATTGGGCACGTTATTTATTGCATTGTGGTTGGCGTGTTAAGTGGGATAGTTGGTTGGTTGTATGCCACCATATGGGGCCGCCCGGTGGGGGCCGACCCATGTGGGCCGGGCGGGTTCGATCCCCGCCGGCCTCACATTAACGTATGGCATATTAATAGTGGGTTGGTTTGGGGGTATGGGCCAGGTCCACCAGAGGTGGCTTGCCCACCCCATATAGTTTAATGTTGTTTGGTATGGGTTGGACCGGCAGGGGTCATGGCTCGTCGGTTCTTTTGGTTTTTGATGCGGTTGGGCCGGCTGGGGTCATGGCCCATCGGTACTTTTGGTTTGTGATGTGGTTGGGCCGGCAGGGGTCATGGCCCATCAGTGCTTTTGGTTTGTGATGCGGTTGGGCCGATGGGGGTCATGGCCTGTCGGTTCTTTTGGTTTGTGATGTGGTTGGGCCGACGGGGGTCATGGCCTGTCGGCCCTTTAATAATTGAATTTTATGTAATATGGTTTGGGGTGGCGGGGGTGGTGGCTGGCCACCTCATTTACATTTATTATTATTATTATTAAAAGAGGGCCATTTTTTTATTTTGTCTAACATAAGGGTTATTAGACAAATTAAAGAGGTAACAATTTCACCCACTTTCGGGAACAGGTTTTTGTGCTTACACAATGTCCTACGCAACAATAATAGTTGCAACCCTCTTATAATGCACAACTTAGAAATCCTCCCCTACAACCCTATCTACCTGTGCAATTTAACCTAAAACCAAAAAATAAGGCAGTGCAACAAGTTAAAGATATCGTGCTCCCTACTTACTGCATCTCCTCTGGTGATTGTAATGATATACACTTGAGATCAAGAGAGGTAGTAAATTAGGGAGATTCCCTTGTCATTAGAGCACATGACGAAGAAAATTCACATTGGGAAGAAGATTCAATTCAGGAGTCATTAAAAGAACAACATGCTAAAACTCTTGTAGTAGTTGATGTTGTTACTCGAAGAACATCCGATGAAAATTTTATAGTAGTTGATGTTGTTATTACTACTAAAACAATTTTGAATATAACCTATCCAAAGTGATTGGCTATAATCTGATTTCTTAAAAGAGTTGAAAAACCTGCAAGTCAAGATTGCACTGTTACAAGCTTTTAAAGACGTTCTGATTTATGTAAAAATAGAAGGGAATTATGCGTTAAAAGATATAGTAGGAAACCCTGAGATATTCCCACTGTTTATGTCGTGGGAAAAATGACATAATTAATGTTGGAAAGGACTTCGACTACTAAATATGTTGATCCTAGGAATCCGACAATAATTATTCATATTGGAAAAACAATTATCCTAAATGCATCGGTTGATACGGGCATTGCAATAAATGTGATGAACAGAGAAACCCTTGAGTTTCTCAAATTTACTAATTTAAGACCAACCCTTATTTTGTTAGAACTGGCTGATCAATCAAAAATTTGATCAGAAGGAATCCTAGAAGATGTTGTCATTTATGTGGATTCTTGGGAATACCCTGCTAACATTTTAGTGATGTAGTGCAAGACTTGCCTAGGAGGATACATTGATTCTGAAAAGACCCTGGTTAGCCATTTCTGATGAATTTATCAACTACAGGTCAAGATTTATGATGATATCTAATGGGAATACAACAAAATCTCGTCCTTTACCCCCTAGCCAAATCAAGAATTGACTATGAAATTTCCTTGTGGGTTGAGTTTAAGCTAAAATAAGATGGTGTGAAACCACTTCTCAAAATTGATAAGGCTCTTTGATTTAAAAATGAATAGAGCACAACACTATTGATGGTTTCATTAGTGATCCTTATGTTGTTACACAACCAACCTTTCAACTTCTGAATACCATAATGAATGAACCCAATCAAGACATTCCTAGTGACAATTTTGTTACAGAATAGATAACAATTACCCCAAACCCTAAGAGCATCCTAGGTGAGGTTGAACATGGAAATTCCCTAACTATGAATCCAAATCTATATCCCATAGAATCAAATCAACTGATATAGATGTTGTGAGGAAAAAAAGAGGCTTTTTCTTGGGATTACACGAAAATGAAGGGCATACACCTGGATTTGTGCACCCCTCATATTTATATCAAGGATAATTTTCATCCTATTAGTCAGCCACAACATTGAATGGACGCAACATTGAAGGACATTGTTAGAGATGAACTTCAAAAAATGTTAAATGCGAATTTCATCTACCCAATCTCTAACAGTTAGTGGGTATCCCTGTTGATCGTTATGCCAAAGAAGAAAGACAAGTGGAGTATATATGTTAATTATAAGGAACTAAATAAGGACACACATAAAGGCCACTTCCCATTACCTTTTACCCACCAGGTTATTGCACCCTCTCTAGTAAGAATTGTTTCTCATTCCTTGATGGATTTAGTGGGTGCAACCAAATCCATATCATTCCTAAATATCAAGATAAAACTACATTTACATTCCCTTGGGGAACATTTTCGTACTGAGTCCTTCCTTTTAGACTTTATAATGCACCTACTACCTTCCAACAGGTTGTGAACTTAGGGATATTTTAGAATTTGGTTAATAAATTTGTTGAGACTACATGGATGACTTTACTTCATGTGGAAATATTTTCATGTAGCATTAGCTAATCTTGAAAAAGTGCTAACCTAGTGTAGACAAACTAATATTTCCTTAAGCACTGAGAAATGCCATATGCTAATGAATGAAGAAGTTGTACTTGGACACTATATTTCTTCTGCAAAAATATGAGTTGATCTGGGGAAATTTGAGGTAATATTTAAAATTCCCCCTCCAAAAACACAAAAATAGGTACACATCTTATTAAGACATGCAGGTTATTGTAGGTGTTTCATTGATAATTTTTCTAAACTTGCATCTCCATTATTTGTGTTACTTGTGAATATTGTAGAATTTATATGGAATGATACATGTCAAAATGCTTTGTTCTAAAAAGGTGCATGTCCAAAGCTCCTATCATGCGCGGAGATGATTGGGCCTTGTCATTCCATATTTTTATAGATGCCTCTAATACCACTGTTGGAGCCGTATTGGGACAATAGGGAAAATGAAAACCTTATGCCATCTACTACATCAACAAGAACTTAATCTCCACACAATTAAGCTATATGGTAATTGAAAAGTAATTTCTTGTTGTTCGCATGCTTTCAATAAGTTTTAGCATTATATTACAGGATATCATGTTTTTGTACATATTAACCACTCCACTATTTGATTTTTAATGAATAAGCATACTTTAATGGCAGAGTTACTAGGTGGTTACTTTTGTTCCAAGAATTTGACATAGATATTATAGATAGGAAGGATAATTTCATTGTTGAATTTCTTTCTAGGCTTACCAATAGTAGGATTTCCAGACAAACATTTTTGCAGTACCCACTCATCTCACCTTGGTATGCAGATATTGCTAATTATCTTGTTGCAGGAAGTCTCATGTGCCACCTCTCTCCTCGAGAAAAATGAAAGATAATTCAATAAAGTGTCTGATATTACTCAGTGGATAACTATCTCTTTCATATTGAGCTTTATATTGAAATATGGCACCGTGTGAGGGAAGACGAAATCCATGATATATTAAATGTTTGCAATGATGAGCCTTGTGGTAGAAACTTTATTGATAGGAGAACATGTCATAAATAATTTTTATGGGCTACTTTTGGCCCACCATATTCTAGGACATAAGGAAATCTAAATGAGGGTGTGACATATGTCAGAGGAAGGGTCAACCTATCTAATAAGATGATATGTCATTACAAACTCATTTGGTTATCGAGCCTTTTGAAAAATGGGCTCTTAATTTTATGGGGCCTATTAATTCCCCATCTCATCAGAAGTCCTATATTCTAGTTTGTACAAATTATGTAACCAAATGGGTTGAGGCCCAAATAGTCACCAAAGCCACTGAGCAAGTTGTTTCAAAATTCTTGTTCGAGGACATCTTTGTTGCTCATCGAGTGCTAAGAAAGATAGTTATAGATGGAGGGTCACAATTTACTTCTCAACTGATTGAGAAGTTCATCAAGAAGTAAAATATTCACCACAGGATTACCTCACCGTACCACCCACAGGTTAATGGACAAGTGGAGAGTACTAATAGTAATTGAGCCTATCCTTATTAATATTGTGGCTAATCATCGCTGAGATTGGGGTGAGAGACTTCAAGAGGCTCTTTGGGCCCACAAGACTACATGGTGGAACACCTTGGGTTTCTCTCCATATGAGCTTGTGTATGGTAAGATTCTTATTTTTCCTATTGAGTTTGAGATCAAGACACTGAGGACTAATTTAGAAGTAAATTTAGATTTAGCTACAACATATAAACATTGTTTGAACCAACTTAACGAATGGTATGAAATGTGCTTGGTTGCCATACAATGCACCACTATTATTCAATAACAACACGCCAAGTGGCATGACAATTTTATCAAGAACAAGGTTTTCCAGAAAGGTGACTAGGAACTACTATATGACTCTAGGTTCAAGGAATTCAAAGGAATATTCACACCAGATGGCTAGGTCCTTATGAAGTAGACATAGTCTTCGAAAATGGAACTATTAAATTGACAACCATCGATGAATGAAAAACCTGTTTTCTTGCTAATGGACATCGTCTTCCATTGTATCATAAACCACTTTCTAAGGATTCATTTTCTCACATGATCTCAAATTAAAATCTCAATATTGTTGGGACAAGTAAGCATTTTCTCGTGCCGCAAACTTCTTAGTCTATTTTGGTTAATACATACATACATACATATACATATACATATACATATACATATAGACACACACACACACACACAACAGTGAAAACTCATTTGTGGCATGGTTAGAAATGTATCAACTAAAAACTAGCTTGTTGGCGGTTGATACCACTGCCTTTTCATTATATCATTTTTCCTATAGAAATAACACTCACATGCATATTTTTAGATGTTATTACAGTTTCGTTACACTAATTGTTGAGACACTGAAGCTAATACTGTGGGCACTATCATTTCCTACATTGTTACTGAACATTGTTGCTAATTTAACCACACAACTAAACCTTGAAATGTTTTTCCAAAGGGGCTCATTGATGCCACTCACCATGAAATTTTCCACTATTGTACTTTCTGCCAAGTCAACATCATCACATCATATCCATCACATTGTACCAGTTGTTAGGTCACATCATGTGGTAAGCGTCTAATACATACATCTCTTTTTCATTTGCTTGCATCACTACAATTCGAGTGACATGACCCACCTTCCACCCGATTCATGTTGGGGGGATTTACATCGTACTATTATATGATACATCATTTTCCACGACACCAATACCATGACATACATCATGAGCTGGCATGCCACATATCAATTCTCAAGATGTGCATCACTACTTTCAATACAACCATTTATTGTCTCTGTTTTGTTGTAAATCTGACGAAATATATTGTAATACGTTAATATATGACACCCTACCACTACCAATCTTATCGATTTTTGAAAACTTAACATTCTTCCACTCAACAAAAATTGCATGTTGCGTCTATTATAGTTGTAACTATGCTTGCGGCTACACAAAACCATGATATGAGTTTTTGTGTGTCACGAACTAGACTCAAATAACTTTCTACATAATTACTCGAGCATACACAGGAATTTTGAAAATGTTGGGTGCTTGATGTAGTTCAAGAAGTTGAAGAGATTTAACGAAGCCATTTCTCTCAAATTCACACATAATTTGATAGAAAATAGCTCAACTATAAGATAAATAGAAATTGTAGTTACAGAAGAAGTGATCACCTGAGTAATAGGTTTACCTCGAACAAGAGTAAGCTGGTTCAGTAGGAAAACATTTGTTCTAATAGTAAAGGCCAATTTTCTAAGAAAGGGTGAACAAATTAAGAACAAGGATGGAGGTATAGAAGGAGCTTCACTAACACACCCATGAGAGGATGTAGTATATATTAGGCATAAATATATTACTTGTGAAAACTGATTTGGGATAGTTTTCAACTATCACTTCATGATGTTAGCCGACCTCTGTCATGGTAAATTGATCAATATGTATTACTTCTTGTTGGAATCCTTGAAGCACATGGCCAATGTTGTTTGGAAAGAAAAGGCACCTAGAAACCTGCATAACAAATCATGGGTTGGTTCGTCATTATTGATGTATTAGAGCAACAAGGAAGAACATGGAAATGATTAGTCACCTTTGTCGCAAGGTCAACTCAAGGAGTTAGTAGAGAAAAATTGAGGAGTGAATTAGAAGAAACAATGAAATAAAACAAGGATGTTAGAATGGAAGATGCAGAACCAAGAAGAAGGGATGATACCAGATTTTCTCTTGCCAAAGATTCTCATGCTGACACTCTTGTTGAGGGAATCCGTGCTGATACACGAGTTGATATAACCAATGGAAAGTCAAGAATATCAGAATTTGAAGCCTTCCCTATTGAATAAGAGAAACACCTAAATACAAGAATAAGGAAATGATCATTGAAAAATCCTATGAGTGACAGATTTCCAAAAAAAAGGGTTAGGTCTTCTATGGAAACATCACTAGCCAAATCATATAAAATCTCTGTTGATATTGAGAAGCCAATGGAGAAGACCACCATAGAGAAGAACAGGGCACTCAAACAGAAAAAGGTTGAAAAAGCTCCTCCCTATAAGTCCAAACTTAACCCTCTATTTCTGCGACTTGCTAGTTTAAAGGAATAAAATGCTAAATTAAGAGAACAACTAGCAATTTTAAGAAAGAAAACTTAGAGTGAATAACCCTCAAGACTAGAGACCCTCATTGAGGTTGTTAAAATGATGGGTGCATCCTCCTCCCCCTCTGAAACTAAAAAGAATGAAAATTTGTTGTGTGAACCTTGGGGGGAGATTTTTTGTGAGGCTGAGTATGCATGAGATGATATATAGAGGTCAAAATCTATCTCGGTTCGAGTAAAAATACAACCTAAAGGGGAACACATGGAAATTATGGAAGAGGAAGCACAATATGGTACACGAGAACTTGTCGACAATGCTATTGTCACTCAACAACCAGTACTTGAGGCAAAGTAGCCCGTGGAAAACCAATTGGTCGGTGCACAAGAACTTGCCAACGATGTTGCTTCCACACAAGAACTAGTAGTTGAGGTAGTACAACTTAAAGAGGATGAGAAGAAAGAAATCCAGGAGAAATTGCAAAAAAATGTTGATGGCACTATTCTAACAAAAACTAATACAGTATGATGCAAATTTGAGAAGGATAAGAACTTTTATTCAGGAATTTTATTTGTTGAATTAAATAAATGGATACAGTTATCTCTATCACTATAGGAAGATGCAGTCCCACAAAATGAACATATGAAAATCATCCACAATCTTTAGCAACCTTGGGTAGAATAGATAATGTTCCAAAGGTCTAGATGGGATGAAGTGAAGGAGGAAAGGAAGAAGGAACATAAATAAGAGCAAGACCTCCAAGAGGATGTTTAGGAGCTATAGAAGGAAAGAATGTTGGAAACAAATTTTAATATTGATATGGGGGGGTGAATCAACATTAAGGCTAATTTGAAATTTTATGCCAATTTTTACTTTCACATTCAAACTTCGCATTCATTATGTGAGAAAAAACTACATAGCATGTGCAACAAATGAAACCATCTCATAAACATACAAAACGAAAGCATCAAAAGCAAACAAGTAAACACAGAGGATTTGACATGGAAACCAAAAAGGGAAAAACCACCTATCTCATTTTGTGATGTAAATATGAGCTCCTACTCTATTACATCAATTTGTTTGTGATCCACCACTCATAGGAAGCACCAACTCCCTTAGATTATTTGCTATCACCCACTAGCAAGAAGCACCAATTGCCTTCCTCCGTAGACACCTGATTAGCTTACTAGAAGCACAAACCTCTGGAATTTGTTGCAAAGACCAACTTGCAACTTCATGGATTTACGCAAGCACCCACTTATAGGAGGCACCAACCCCCAAGATCTCTTCAAATATCAACTATATGGAAGCTCCAACTTCCTATTTTGTAGGCTCCAACACACACTCAATAAGGAAATCAATACTCTATGTTCTTGGAACTCACTCTGCCTTGTTCCAACTCTGCACTCATTAATTTGATCGTCTTTTCACTTCAGTAGAAACCACATCATTTTTCTCTATGTTCTTAGCCTTCTATTCCTGATACACACTTAACAATACTCAGCCCACAACCTTCAACACTTCAACAAAATACTCAACACTTTTTTCTATGCTCTCAGCGCTCATCACGACCTTTTTTGTTCCACAGGCTCTCTCGGCCTCTCACAACAGTGCACTTTAACTCACATAGATGTCCACATAACTCTCAACAATGCTAGATTCTCCCATTGTACACAACTTCCATCCATGGTTTTGTTCCTCTACTACAGAGGGCACAATGTTGTGTCTGTCAACTTATCACTCTTCCCGAGAGACTACTAAAACATGGCTTACCATTATGTTGTTCCATCAAATTACCAAGCCTCTACAGCTGAATTAAATATGAAAATGGGCTTCTGAGTCTTTTTTCATTATGAAAATTAAATCTTATTCTTCATGCACCCTCTAAGAGCTCCTCCATTAAATACTACTTGAATATACAACATGGCTCTCCAATGCTTGAGATGTACTTTGGTATAACACTTTGAGCTTTTGGTCAAATCTTCTGCACCCAACACTCTTTTCCATTTAATTATTCATAGCATGCAAGGAAGCTCAGAGGTGGATTATGTTTTATTTGAGACAAAATCCATTAAGTTACTTTTGTGCATCACATTCCTTGTTGCCTTGAATCAATGCTTATCGAAAATCGTCATTGACTCCAATTCTCAATTATAGTTATCGACCCGTTCAATGTCTGTCACCCCACTATGGTAGACTTCCACAAATGGTGGACTCTTCCAAATAGAATGCAACACACATTCTAAATAATTCAAGATCCGTTAACCACAAATGTGGCACAATGCCACATATGGCACACTTGCCAAATATAATGCAAATAGTCATTGACTCGTTCGTATCATAGGAGCTAATCTCACAACACTAATTTGTTGTACGTAATCCTAAAGGGCCTTGGTCACAAAAAATTGATAACATGGCATAACCGATATTTGGGTGCTCTTTTAATCAATTAGCAGAACCATCAACAGTAAAAAATATCTCTATCCCCTAGATCCGTTACCTTGACTTTATTTCTCGACGCGAATTTGTTTTCATAAGGGGACAACCTTTTGGGCTTACGTGTTGCGGTGGTTCCTCCATAGTAAATATAATCCAAACAAATAGCATTTGATATTACTTTTCAATGCCAACTCGCATTCCTATGTGTCTTGCTTCTCTATCAACCTGATCCTTTACTTGTGCGGCATAACAGAAACCTCTTGGGGAATGACTTTTGGGATTACATGTCATGTGGGACCATTCTTTACACACACTAACCAATAGGGAAATTTCTAGGGTGATGTGCCTATCCACTTGTTCTTTCCATCATGTCCTAGAGCCTCATCAAACTAGAGCTTTCTCCTTTGCTCCCTTTTATTTCCTTCGGGGCGGCACCTCCGGGGTGATATGTGTTGACTAGTTTCTAATTGGTTCTTAGCTCTGCTCCATATTCCACTGTGTATTCAACCTGTCTCGATGCTTATTCAGCCCAAAGCTCCCTCTCCTGCACTCTTTTAAAACCTTTTGGGACTCCGGTCCAAGATGATGTGTCTCAGTGGGACCTCTGCTGAGCACTCAGACCAATCACGTATTAGTCAAGGTGATTTATTGCACCACCACAATTCCTTTTGCGTCCCGATGCTTAGTTGGCCAGGATGTCTTTTGTTGCTCACCTTTCTAAACCTTCTTGGGTGACTTCATGCTTACTTCAACAATGCCACGTGTCACCTTCTATGTGGTGATACATTTCACCTAGATTTGGCCCACTAGACAACCTGAAAATGTCGAAAAAACATGCCTTGTGTCACCCATGTACCAAGGTCATGCTGACATCATCATGATCTAGTAAAATGCTACCACACATAACCATTTGATTTGTTTATGCTATATTGAGTATGGAGGCAAAAGCGGTCCTGGGTCTTTGTTTTACAATGTATTCCTTTATTAAATTTTAAGATTTCCGGCCTTATTTCTTCGCTGCATTGACTGCCAAGTTTCCCAAAGCCAGGTCATCCTAGTTATTCTCAACTACACCTGCCTTTGGCTTTTCTAAGAAGGACCTTTGGGATGAGCTGTTGCATATAAGTGCGCTGCAAATCCTCTATGTCAATAAAATCTTACTGTCGTCTTCCGGACTCCCCTATCATCTCGGGATATCACCCTTGCATGCTCCTTTGGTTCTTTCACGGAAGCCCTCCTAGGGTGATATGGCTATGGGACCTCCCCACATTGCAACTCTACCAACCAACGCTATTTCCACCTATTGACTCCTTTCAGGCTCATGTCATCCTGGGCGCTCCCTTTGTGTGTGACTTTTATAACCATCTAGGAACCTCCAGTCGAGATTACGTGTAATGGGCTCCCTTGTCGACCAATCACCATATGATCTACTTAAATAATTTTCCATGTTTAGTAAAAATGAAAAAATTGGTCACCAATTTATCCCTTCTCCAATTTAACTCTACAATATTTGACCTTTTGGGGCACTTACCTTTGACTAGCAATAACTTCTGATCTAGGAGGCCATTTGTAGTCTTCAATATACTGTTAGAAATATATTTTTTAGAACTATCCAAATATGCCACTTCCAGGACCATATGAGCTAATCTCCTGAGGAAAAAATTCCTTCAAAGTGTATGACTCCTAACCATCATAGTTATAGTATTATAACTTCTTCAATTATCTTGCTAAGAGTCCTATACTATAACTATGATTGTCATTTTCCTAATTAATCTCATAATCTTTTACCAATTATGTTTATGAAAACAATATTGCTAGGCATAATCAAATTCACAACTTAAATGAAATAAGGGTATTTAAACCAAGATGCAAACATCTCATTTCCTAAGCAGACATTCTTTCTAAGACCAAAGGATGATGCCTGCTTCTTTTAATAAAGTAGCTCCCCCTAAGCCAACGTTATCTCTCCCATTTTTTGATCTTTTTGCCTTTGTCTTCTTGCTTCTGCATGGAAACTGATCCTGTGGACCTAACTTAACTCTAGGCCTATTGTAATTCCACACTTCTACTAGATCCCATCCCTTTCTCACACCATAAGGTGTTATGAAATCTCCCCGAAACCATGTTGGCTACACTCTCCTCTCTCTTTCAATGTTGATACATTTGAAATAAATCAATTTATTATTGTAATTGAAAAAGGGGACTCGACCATACATCCAATCATTCAGATGCACCTCTTTGTCTATTCCTTCTTGAAGCCTACATCTGACTTCTTTGGTTTCTCTTGAATCCATTCTCTTCCTTTTAATAAAGAGGAGTTGAGGATCTACTCTCTTTGAGTAGATTATCCTCCTTTAAATTCCACATCTTCACTTTTTGAGTTGTAATAGGGGCACTACCTTTTAATTTCCTTTTTAGCCTTCTTTGGTTTTCATCTTGGCTGCGTAGGTATGAAATTCACCTCTTCTTGTTATCTTATTTCTTTCTCCATATATTCTTGATTCCTTTTTTCTATATCTACAATGGAAAAATAACAGGGGTTCTACTTCCTTTGATTTGGTGATGCTTACGTTCAATGAAACCAATACTTACAAAGGGATTTTCTACAAGGGTAAGAGGATCATTCTTCTTGATTTTCTTGTGATTTCTTTCTCCTCTTTTTAGTGTGCTGTATCTACTCATAGAAATGAGGACAAACTTGTATTCCTCTGCTCCTATATTTATTCTCATAATCGAGGATCGTGTTTCTCCTTTGGCATGCATATTATGAGAGGAATGATTTTATTCTAATTTTTGTACTTTGCTGCCTTGTGCCTAGAAATACCACAAGTGGCATTGAAATGGTACAAGAATGGGGTAGAAGGATTTCTATAGGTGATAGCGCTCTTGTCAAATCCACTAATTCTACCAACATGCTTATTCTTGGGAATATTATGCCTTCTTGGGTCACTTGCACCCATCACACTTTTTTTTCTTACATTCCATCTACAGTCTATGGCTTTATGTCCAAAATTGTTGCAAGAAAAACAATAACCATAAAATGGATTTTGGGAGCCGAAGATACCTTTTCTTTGATGACTTTTCACTTGAGGGGGAAAATACCTCTGTTAGTTTTGCATGTTCCTTCCATGGTTGTTTAAGTTTCTACCTCTATCAATTCTACTATGTTGTTGCCTCTTCTCAGTATTCATCTCTTTTCCTCGTTGATGTTGCTTAACATTCTATTGTTGCTTGTTCTTCTCTTATTGTTATTTCTTTACTCACTGTTATTGTTGTCCAACAACCCCTTTTCCTTTATTTTTGTTGGGACCTTCAACTACTTTTGTTTTTTGGGAGCTTAAATTTTCTTTGAAGCCCAAACTAACCTTGACGAGAGGGGATATTTGCTTAAAACGTATCCCATCCAAGGTCTTTGTGCTCTCTTCAAGCTTATGATATTGATAAAGCTCTTTTCTTATCCTTTCTAGGTCGTGTCTCAATGAGACAACTTCAACTTGTAGTCTCTCACAATAGGCTTCTCTTTCATTCAGTTGAGTTGTCAACATCCCATTCAATCTGCTAGCCTCTCCTTATTGAGCATAATAATCAACAATTGTTTCTCTCAACTTCTCATTCTCAAGCTAATATTCATGCAACCACTCCTTTTGCTTGAGATTGGATTCAGATAACTCCTTGATCTCTTTTAGAGAAGAGATGAGCTTCTTCCTAAAATAGATCCTTTCATTTAAGATCCTTTTCTTCGTTGTCAAAGGTGCTAACATAAACATCACAAATATCTAGATTCCTCTCTAAGTCTAGGGATATTCCTTAGGCCTACGAAATATCCCTTCTTCATCACTACCATGGATGTTCTTATTATTTGTTACATGATAACAATCATAGGATATCTCTCTTATTTATTCATGAAGGGTTTCTTCCTCTTCTTCAGAGCTATCCTCATTATTTATTGATACTAAAGTAGATGTATCTTCACAACCACTAGATGTGTGACTCTTTATCCTTAGATGATGTGCAAAAACATCTAGATGATAAATGACCTATTTCTTTGAATTCATCACAAGATAATAGCTTACCTTATGATCAACTTTCCCTCTCATCTGAGTCTTATTCATCTTCATCATTGAAGTGATGATCAACAAATTCCTCGTTGGGAGAAAGATATTCTACCATTTGGGCATCTTTCCTCTTTGATGCATTCATCCTCTTTCTCCTTATTTTCTTATCTCTAGTAGAAACTTCTTCAGAATTTGATTCACTACTTGAGTAGAAACATTCATCAACCTTTTCTGATTCTTTGTGCTCTCTTCTCCATATAAACATTGCATTTTTTCAAATGTTTCCTTTTTTGTCTCACAATGCCCCACTTTATTGACATTTGGCTTTGATAGCCCTTTCATGATAATCCTCTTGGCCTTTGTATTGAACTCATTCCTTTTTCCATGTTTTATAGACAACCAAATGTCTTCTTTGATAACCACTAAATGGGATACCATTCTAATATTCTAGAGCTCAT
>APFE031332653.1:8847-42401 GCA_000404065.3 Pinus taeda
TAATTTATAAAAAAAAAATCAAAATTGTTCTTGTAGGCTTGAGCCTCATTTTTTGTGACCAAAACAAATAATTTTCCACACCAACCATATTCATATTGCAATTATAGAGTAAATTATAAACTATTGTCCTCGGAAAACAAAAAAAGTAATTGTATAGATCCTCTTGGACACCAAATAATTAATTATCAATGTAACAATATCAACCTTCATTGGGAGGTAAAAACCATTATATTTTCAAAAAAGAAACCCTGCGAAGGGTGAAACAAGTAACATATTAAAATGGGAAATGCCCTTAATATTAATTGCAACATTTTCATGCAGAAATAGTAATCTCAACCACTCTAAGTGTCTGTATGTACGGTAAAACCCTAGTATAAATATAACAACCATGAACAAGTTTGAAGGTTGTTGTGGTATGAAGTACCTAATAAGAACTTAAAAGGATAAACAAGAACCTTTTTCCATTGTATAAAAATCAAACACTTCACACTTTCCAGTAAGCTTTCATTCATAAAGAATAACCCTATTTCCAATGAAGTGCACTTGCGAGGACAAGGAGTAAGGTAAACAACTCGTCAGTTTCTTAAAGAATTTTTCGAAAGGAATGATAATTAAGAACCTAGGTTTGAAGTTATTATACATGCAGATGTGGAAAAAAACCACGATATTTCTATGAGAAAGAATAATAATTAGTGCTCAATAATAAGATATACAAGGAAATAAATGAAACCCTTGAGAATGAAAATAATAAGGTTATGGTTGATGAAATTACCATGAAGAAAAATTGCCATTATAACCTCCTATAGTGGTCGCAGTTGAGCCAAAAACCCTGTGAAAATTTATCACCGTGATAAGAGAAAAACTAACACCGAAATGTGACACCTATGAATATAGTGAACAAATGGTTGAATATTAATGGAGGGTGATTTTAGCTAGATATACATAAAAAAAAATGAATGAGAAATGAAAGGGGGCACGTTGTCTAAGGAAAATTTACCAAGTGACGAGCCAAATCCTTGCTAAAAAACATGCAAGTGATTACATAATTTGGTCTTGGTGATTATCAAAACAAATCCAACCAAATTTTGATAATAAATTCTTAAGAGAAGTGAAAATAAAACGCTCATTATGATAGGGTATAGAAGAGAAATTGGAGAGCTCATTTTCACCATTGGTCTCATAGAAAAATGAGATAACCAAATTTTGATAATAAATTCTTAAGAGAAGGGTAAATAAAACGCTCATTATGATAGGGTATAGAAGAGAAATTGGAGAGCTCATTTTCACCATTGGTCCCATAGAAAAATGAGATAACGAAAGAAGGGTTTAATTAGGTAGTTACTCTAATCATGACTTAATCAGTCCTCACCATCGATCATTCAAGATAAATCACCACCATAAAAAATTCTAGTTGGACAGGGAACACTTGGAAAGTGGGACCCCAAGCCAAAAAAACCAAAACCACATGATTTCCCTCCTATGTGGCAAACAACGTGGACATGGACATTTGGCGTAAGAGAAAAAAATTATATATACTTAATATGAAAACAAACCATGCCCTATTCATATGCCTTAGAAATGTTTCGGTGTATGCATAATATGTTCAAAGGAATCTGATGATAGCGTATCAAAAACACAAATGTTTAGGAAGTAGAGCGAATATGGGCCATCTCAGAAATATGTTTGACAAATAATTTTGTATAGAAGACCAGAGGACCTATGTTTATATATAAAATATAGAAGGCAAGAGGACCTATGTTTATATAGATACATAGGATCATTGATTATGTGAGCATATATAGAGAGAGAACATTCTTGGACTTATGTTTAAAGAAATAAAGGGGAATCTCATACTTTGGTATTTTATAATTTAGTAATTGATACCCAAAACTTGAACAAAGGTGTTAAGAGTAACTAAATATGAAGAAAATTGTTTAGTAACGATTGTCATGAGAATTTGATAGATGTTGTGTAAATGTTACTTGGTGTAACCAGTAATGCGAGGTTAGTAACTCAAGGGGTGACCTTACAAAATGTCAATTATGCAATTGTAGAGGATAATTATTAAGAAAATAATGATGAATTTCTAGCAGCTTTACATTCTTTTTTTTTTGTGTAATATGGGAGAGATGTTACATATGGTATCAAATCATGAACAAGTTACGATATTGTGGCCTTTGATATGAATACGTTTTTATAAATGAAATAAATGTTTGTGGTTACATAGAATAATAGAGGAACTATATAGGTTGAGTAGAATGGTTGAACCACAAGGAGGTGCACATATTGGAGAAGAAGAAATGTATATGAATTTGGGACAACAAGTGCAAGTACCCACCAGAGAGATACTAGACATGAAGAAAAACGTGTATACATAACTAGTTAATCTGTGTGTAGGACATGACAAAATTACTAAAATCCAACACTACATAAGAGCAACTTATCAAGAACCTGACTCATAAATATAATCCCAAAATAGTAGAAACAATGAGGGATGAAGAAAACAAATGGGATTTATCTAAAGAAAATCATTAACAAGTAAGTGGAGGAAAGAAAGGAGAAAAAATATGAATAAGGGGAGGAGCGCAGTTCGTAAAAAAATCATAAAAATTTGGGAAAGAGGCCCAAAATAGAACTCCACAGAGAATTCAAAAAGATCAGACCCCTAACAAATGACAGGGAGACAAAAGAGGTAGCTGAAGCATGGCTTCTCAATATTAATAGATACCTTTTAATTGTATGAGCCTTCTAGAGAGTTAAAATCCAAGATGGCTAATTATCAATTGTAGGGAAAGTCCTCTCTATGGTGGGAGGAAATGCAAACAATTCGTAACTTAGAAGGTAAAGAGGTTAACTAGGAGGAATTCCAACATTTGTTTAAAGGAAAATATTTGACCAAGCATTATTTTGATGATAAGGCTAAATAATTTCATGATATAAAACTATCCCAAATGTTGATAAACGAATTACTAACCAAGAGTGCTAAAAGAAGAAAAAGAAAAAATACAATGTTTCCTAAATTATTTTCCATTCCCTTTTAAAGAGTGAATCGAGTATGCAAATACAAACAACATGGACAAATCCATTAGGAAGGGAATGATATGCTACCAATAGGCCAAGCAGAGAAATGAAAATCCCTTTTCATCTTTTAAGAAGAAGGAAAAAATGGCCCAGGGTGGAAAGGGTGGCAGATCCGAGCCATTTGTACAACCTCATAAAGGTATTCATAATCAGAACTTTAATAGAGACAACAACCAATCACGATGAACATAGAACTAGACCCCAGCTGGGTGAAAACATGTAGAAATCAGTAGTAAGGGAGTTAATAGTAAGGATACGGAACCTCTAAAATGTCGGGGTTGCATAGAACCCAATTTATTTTGGAACTTTCCCTTATGCATAATATTAATGTATACTCATATGACTAATATGGTTATTGCTTAGCTTAAAAAATTACAAATTAGGCCAGAGGCCTGGTGGATTCCTGGCATGCATGTCCACCTAAGGTTTTCCTTTATGCCCTACTATTATCTTGCCTATGACTTATTTTAATCCATAAACTACCATGGATATTCCACTCGACAGTCACAATAGATATGATAATATTATATTAAAAATTTGGGCTTTTAGACTATTACAGTTTTATTAAACTTTAAGATATGTAGATATAACTGTAATTAGTGCATGCATGTGAACAAAAATTATGCATAAAAATAAAAAAGTACAAAATAATCTCACACACACACATAAGACACAAGATATGCTCTCAGGGAAACCCTTTCAGGAGAAAAATCCAGCTGGAAGGTGAGGTCGTTTCACTATCTTTATTTGCCTAGAAATATGGCTACAGGTACAAAGAAGTAATGTTTTTGGCTCGTGGGTTGCTATAGTGCACAAATCCTCTTTGTATGTTCTACTTCATATCTCTCCTGGCTATCTTTGCTCAACTATGAAACAAAAATGCTCTTGAAAGAATGAAATGCCTCTTCCTCCTAGTGGCCCAGTTATAACACGACCTCATAACCTACTAGTGGTTAATTTTGACTACATAAACTCATAAAAAGAGTTACAAAGTAGACCCTTCTAGAGTCTTTTAGGTCATAATCACATGGGTATCCACTTTTCCATGAATAATGGGGGCTGACGTGGCATCTTCCTGAACTATAGGTGTGAAAACAGGAAGGTCAACTTTTGAGTTGTATAACTTTTTAATATGGACTTTAATTGGTGCACTTATTGCACCGTTGATAATATATCTATGTGTAGAATAACATAAAATAGAGCATGATAAAGAGGCAAAGTTTTAACCCCGAAAAGCATCTTTTGCCTCAAAATGCTCCTAGAAGGTTTCAGACCTCGTTTTGCAAACTAGGTCCCACTGGTAAAAACGATCCCGTGAGTTGATTCCTCCACTTTTTCCACTCCAAATGCATAGATATGGATGATAAATAATATAATTATCCAATCAAGAACAACTTGTCTCTTGGCTAGTCGACGAGACTCTCTTCTTTGTCTTTGGCTTGCAACATGCTAACTTGGGCATAAAAAAATTTACTTCTACTTAACTTGATTACTTATTGTCTTGTAATGATTCTCTTTTGTTGTAGTTTGCAAATGAACTCAAGTTTATAAAATTCAAAAGTTACCACATAAGTCATATTACTTGAATATTTCTATTTTTCATTACTACTTGGGTAAGCCCCTATTTTAACCAAACCCTATTGTTTTACTCTTCATGTACACTTTTTTAGGGTTTTATTTTCCTCGATTTCTCCAATAAAGTAATGATTAATATACATTTGTTAGAAAACTCTATAGTTACATTTTCTATCTTTTAACCACTTTCTTTCTTGCAGTAGAACAAACATAGATACACAAAAATATATGTACATTTCATTCACAGAAACATTAATAATATTTTTCCATTAATTTTCCTGAATACGCTCAAAAACATTTATAATCAAAATAAATTCTATTTTATTCATTCACAACCCTAAACTACAAAAGTAACACACTTAATATAGCTTTTCCTAGAGAGTCATATATACTTATCTAAAAATGTTCTAAAATAGATTAAAGGTTGCCACATTCCTCCCAACCGTGAACTATGCTTTTCAGTAGTTAGCTCGGTGCTCCAACTCCCCTCTACCAGGAAAACAACTTAATGATTCTTTCTCAGTTCATACATCCTTAATCCCAACTAGTGTCCTGTTAATTTTTTTTTTAGTCCATTCTTTCTCTCCCACTAGATTCATTCTTTCATTATAATTACCTTTATCTCCTGTAACCCTCTTTAAATCAACATACACCCATGACACCCTCCTTAAATGAACATCCAGTCGTGACATTTATCTCTAGTCATATATTTCTTTGGTGGTCTACTGAGTCAACAATTCCTAATGTATGGAAAAGATGAAGTATTTTTCTTTTTTTTCCTGCCCCGTTCTTGGGCATAACTGATTCCAATTTTTTTCATGTTAGTTAGGGGTCTAATCTCTCAAATGATTGCCTTTAATATATTTTCAAGAATAATAATACATAAAAAATATTAAATCAAAAAAATATTTATAGTGTCATAGCATATTACTTGTCCCACATTGACTTTTTCAACCACGTGTCAAATATAAAAAGCCATAAAAAGGAAAAATTACTCGGGTTATCAAAAATACTTTGTATGGAAAAAATAATCATAATAAGCCTCTACGTTATAGTATTTTTTACCTTTTTAACACAAAATACTTAGGACATTCAAGCCAACAATTAATATATTCATGCATATATTTTTATAAAGAATAGGTCACTTAAAAAAATGATCTACTTGCATATTCCCTACATTAGCCATGCAAAATATTATAACATAAAAGCTATTTGAAGCTTTTTGGTTCCATGTTCTTGCTTAGCTTACAATAACTACATGAAAGTATACTTAGTTAGCTATATTTGCAATGAACTTTAAAACGTAACCTCCAAAGAAGAAATTTATATATTATTTTCTTTATGGTATTCATTCCAAACCAATCCCAAGTTTAATCCCTGTGGTTAAGATTTTTTTTTTTTTAATCCATCTAAATAATTCACACTCTCCATATTCTATGCATTGCGAGAGTCTCTCTTAATTACTTGCACACAACAACAACTCTCTCTAAATTACTTGCATATAACAACAATTACTATAATTTTTTGTGTATTACTCCACCATCGTAGTTAAAGGTCACAATTTCCATAACTAGTACTTACAATAATTTCATCTCATAACAAGAATATAAAACAAACTCACTAATTGAGCACATACGTACTTCCATAATATTCGAATATTCATTGAAATCAAAACAATTTCTTAAAAAGACAGAGAATAACATTTCTTCTTAAATATGATTAGATTACTTATCTGATTAATAAGAACTTCATTGGAAAATACTATGGGACAAGGCACATTCCTCCCAATCATTGAGTTGCACTCCTCGAAAATACCCACAAAATTAGGCTGAGGGGTATTTATTATTTTCTTTCCCAACTTATTTTTAAAGCAATGTCCTTCTTTTAAGCTCTTTCCAGCTTTTTTCTTTTCCTAAGATTTTCAAATTAGGAAAAAATATTTCATTTTTCCTTCATAAGCATGCCTTTCTCTCTAGCTATGCTTATCGAGCATAAAATTTCTCTATAGTTATGTTGTTTCATATATTTTCTCTCCAGCTATGCTTATCTTCCACCCATCATATATTTCTCTCTAGCTACGTCATTTCCTAATGGCAATCTTTTCCCTAGGAATTTTAAGAGAATTCAAGAAGGTCCACCATTTAACATAACCACTTAAAAAATGATTGGACAACAAGAAACCCACATCACTGACGTGCTATTTCATATGGTATTCACAAAAGAAAGAACATTTATTTATCATAAAATTTATTTACATCAATCAGTCAACTTAAGTCATGGCCCCCACAACCAACATGTTGAAACAATATTTATAAGTAAAAATAAAATAATTATATCTATGAAAAAAGTTGCACCATGTGTATCACATCTTTTTTTTCTAATGCATCATTATGATCATAAAAACATTATAGGGTGACTTTGCTGAACCTCCCTGGTTACATTTATGTTTTGGCATTTAGGGTGAAATTCCAACCATTAAAAGTAATAAAAGTAAGAAGAAAGAAAATAAATAAAAGGAACCTATACAATTAGACTATGGGTGGAAATTTTTTTTGTTGCAATGTACATTTCCACAAAGTTCTTGCAAGTATATTGTTCTTCATTTCTTATCGATGTAATGCTATTTATTGAATACAAATTCTCTCCTATACATATTGACCACATGTATGCCAAAAAAACCTTTCCACAAATATATTCATGTAGATAAAATTAATGAACTACCAGATGTATTCCTATAAAATCTCCACAAATATTCTTGACAAATAAAATTAATTCATTTGAAGATGCATAAATAATTATAATAAGAGATAAAATGTGAAGAATTCATGAAAGTTTTTAAGGTATTCAATCTCAAAAAAAAAAAATTTAATTAAATTTTATCTAGGTGGTATCTTTTAACATGTAATTTCAACATATGAAAGGAATAGGTATGTGAATTTTTACTATTATTAATATTAATGAACAAAATAAAGGAAGAAAAGGGTAGGACCTTGTGGTATAGGATTAGAGTGAGAAGAAAATTTGATATTTATTGAAGTTATTTAGAAATTAAATTTAAAGAGTACAACTTTTCCATAAGCATATATAGTACAATGCCTCCAAAATAGGAAGTGTCATTGTGACATAGTAGTGCATGATTAATTTTAATATTGAGGGTTATAGTGTTAGTATTTTATGTGACATTTTTCCATAGGTGTTTTTCACATTTTGTTGAGAAGATAATGATAAAATCATAGAAGAATTATGCATCATGGGAGAAGAAATCCCCACCCATTTGAGAAATGTGGGAAAAACATAATTTACATCTTTTGAATGAAGAAGTGGAGGATGCTATAAAGATGATGCTAAGTTTATTCTTAAAAAATGTGAAGGAGACAAAGAAACAAGAACTTGAGTAGTAGTGGGCTAAATAAAAAGAAGATTAGAGCATTGGTGTTAAAATGAAAATATTTTTAAATGGGGAGCAGGTGGTAACTTATCATTTCTATAGATGTATTGTGTCTTTTTATGCTTGTAGAAAATGAAATAGGTATGTGAAGAAAGCTATCATGAAGAGGAAAACCACAAAAGTAGGATAAAATGATGATAGTAAAGCTTATAGTGAGGATATGCGCACATGGATGCAATCAATTAATCTTTAATTGAGAATAGTGCCTTGGGAGAATAGTGAGGCAATAAGAGCCATTGAGTGGTAGCATGCAAGGAAACAAATATTATTGAGTTGATGGAGAAGGGAATAATGCAAAAATGTGGACCAAAGTTGCAAGGAACAAAGTAGATGCAAAGAAGTGTGGATTAATGAAATTACATGAAGTGTTTTAGATGTTTGTAGTAGAGATTGGCAAAAGCGAATGGCCAATTTGTAAATTTGTGTTCATCTAGCTCTTAAGAAAGATGCTCATTGTCTTTTATGAGAGCTTTATGTAGGGGCATCATAGGGGCTTTGGCCATCCTACACATGAGCATTTATTTCAATTATGTGATTTATTTAGAACTTTTACAAAACTTTAGTAGAGACAAGGGTCTAATATATCAATCAACATGTATTCATCTATTCTCATTAAAAAAATGGATTTTGGATATGTTGTAGAGAGGATTGTAATATAGCCTCACTTAAGGTTCCAATTTTAACATAAATATGGAGTTTATGCCTTGCAACCAAGCTTGAACTTAATACACAATAATTTCTATATTTACTTTTATGGTGATAGAGCCCTAGTATTTTGATTGAGATACTCTCATATTGGATTTAAAGTCTCAATTTTAAATATATTATTTATGACACATTATTCTATGTATTCACCGAAATTCATAAAAGATTTTTGAATTTAAATACTAATCCATGTAAGTTAAACACTGATGTAATTTAAGCACTATGTATATCACATTTAAACACTGTACACAATTTTCTTTATAAACAAAAATTCAAAAATTGAACATAAATAAAACCAATAAATGAAACCAATAGATAAAACTAAAATCTAAAACTTTTTATCAACTATAGATCGCAACTTCCTCTATGTACATTCAAATTTCATAAAAGAATATTAATTTTAAAGATTTCAAATTTCATAAAAGAATATTAATTTTAAAGATTTCAAATAGTTCAATGATGTAATAGGAATATAAAAATGTTCCCGCATATTTATTTCTCTGCTTAACATTGAACATTCAAACTCACTAATTTATTAATTGCAACAAAATATTTAAGTTACATAAAGAATTGAAAAGTCTTTGAAAGTAAACCACTGCTACCTTAAAGATGATATAATAATATTAGTAGTATTAGGATCTTCTGGACATGGTACATACACTATAAAAATATTATAAATGTAATAATTTAAAAGCCCGTTAAAGTTTTGAAAATTGTAGATTAAATTCTATAATAACATATAGTGTGCCTAAAAATTAATTAGTATAAATTTAATATATTTATAATTTTTTTATTTATTAATATGTTGAAAGTTGTAATTAAAATTCTATATATTAATAATTAGTTAAATTTATGTTTTATTATTTTATTAATTTATTAATAGCGTTTTTGCTGTGTGGAGTTGATTAGAAATTTTTATATATTATATTAAATATTATATATTTTATTTACGAATATTAATTAAAATTATAAATTAGTTATTAATAAATTTTTAGAAGTATATTTTTATAATATATGACAAAGTCCTCTGAAATTTTGATAACCCATACATAAAACACATATATATAACCACAATGCTCAATTATATTTTCCTCAATTCAAAATTGAAGTTTTAATTAGTTCGTTCTTCTATGATGCTTTGAATTTGTCCACTCTTTGCATTGAAAAGGTATGCCAGCGGAGTCTTCTAATTACTTCATTCTTCTCTGATACTATGAATATGTCCACTCATCGCATTGAAAGAAGGCAGAGAGAAGGCGGGGCCTGTTGTTCTTGACATTCTGAGATCGGTCGCTATTGATTAATTCTTTTGTCTCGGACAAAATCATATCCTGATTTGTTCGTTCTTATACCTGTCTGAGGGGATAGCGACGGCGGGGTCTCGCGATATTGGCATTCATTTATTCCTGATCTCCTCGCTCTATGACAAGGAGGTTTTAGCCGCCCCCTTCCACGACGTTGCAGGCTGAGGCTGTAGACCACTTTAGCAGAGGGGAGGTGACTCGTCTACGCAACTTTACCATTGTTTGCATGCATGCGACTTTTCATTGAAAATAGGCACTAGTTTGTCTAATGAGCTGCCATTTTGATTCTTTTTTGTTTTTTAGCACGTCACACACTTATAACGTTGCGAGGATTTTTTTGCTAAACAGTGACTCATTTTCCTTCACACACTTATAAGGTTGCGAGGATTTTTTTGATAAACAGTAACTCATTTTCCTTCACACACTTATAAGGTTGGAGGATTTTTTTGCTAAACAGTAACTCATTTTCTTTTTAATAATTGACAAAATTTTAAATTATAATTGTTAAATTTCAAAAGCGCAACAGTGGGAGATTTGAAGATCGACGCGTTGACGTAATCTAGTTTTTAGTCCTTCCTTCTATAAAAAGCTTCCCTGGCTTACCCCTTGTCAAGCAAGCAAGCAACAATTTAATATGGAATAGAGATTTCGTTTCTTTTTTAATGGCAGTGGGAGTGAGGAGGGCATGGAGATATGAGGCGTTTCTGAGCTTCAGAGGCTCAGATGTCAGAAAAGGCTTCGTAGATCACCTCTATAGAGCCCTCATGGCTAACAGAGAAATCCGTGTGTTCCATGATGCCCATCAACTAAGGAAAGGGGAGGATATTAATGCGACCATAAAGCACGCCATTGAGTGCAGTCGAATTAGGATTCCTATTTTCTCCCCACAATACGCATCCTCTGTGTGGTGCCTCAACGAAGTCTCCCTAATAGCAACACAGCAGCACGGGAGGGCCATCCCTCTGTTTTACAAAGTGGCTCCATGGCAGGTCCGTCACCCGGAGAGATCCGGAAGCCCATTTGCCAAGTCTTTCGAAGACCATGAGATTAGCGGAATTCACAAACCAGAAGATATTGAAAGATGGAAAGGTGCTCTGTTGAGAGTGTCTAATCTCTCAGGTTGGACACTCGACGACACAAACGGGTGGGTTCACTAAATTAGATTTTGACACTCTCCCTAATTCTTTTCATACCTGTTTGCTTGATTGCTGTTTTAAACAATAAGAGGCTGCTATGTGAGTGCACCGATGGATTTTGAGTCCACTCTACTTGTTTGTTTGATCCATCCGTTATTGCAACTGCGTGCAGATACGAAGCGTTGTTGGTTAAGCGTGTGGTTGAGGACGTGGTTGCACAATGCAAAAGAGGGTGACGGCAAGATTAAGAATTAGCAGTTACACCTCTTAAATAAATTGCGTCGTATTATTGAGCCTTGGTTAACTCTCGCATGCAGGTCCTTGCAGTTTGACATGGTGAAGTGATGTGTACCTGGAACCGTCGCAACTATGTAGATGTTTTGAATAAACATTTTACCATTTTCTTAGAAGTAGATGTTCAGAATGATAAACATGTTGAAAATGTAATTTCAACTGTGCAACGGTTGAGCCGTGCAGCAGCATGGAAACATCGCCTACTAGCGATCGCCGATATGCTGATAGTGATATCGCTATCAGCGATAACAAAGGGACGGGTTTTATCGTGGGTTATGTTACGACCCGATGGTTATGTTACGACCCGATGAGCCGGACTCATGGGTGTTTAATATTTTGTTTCATATTATTTCAGTTCCGAGGCTTTTTTTTTTTTGGTGTTTTAATGTTTTTTCAAGTATAAGTTATAATATATCGTGATCGGCATATCATAATGGAGGAAACCAAAGGGTGTACAATTTTTCATATATGAGTGCTATGCGATGAAGTAGATGGGTTTTCAAAGCCAAATTGTATAATGTTTGAAATCCGCCCAAGGCCAAGAAATAGAGGATCGGCCAAATGCGATATGCAATGTGACCCGAAAAGTGGACCCTATAAAAGAAATATGGTTGAATAAACCTTTGATATTTCTCAATTGGGCCAAACTAATTAAAGCAAGCATGAAGCACTACAGCGCAGCAGGCTAACTGCTTTCAATTCACAATATGGCCGAGAAGGAAGACATTGAATTTTCAGCTACCACAGTTAATATGCCGCTTAGTCAAGGACGAGAAGGACAGCATCGAGCAGTTCACAGCATGGGACTCCATTTCTGTTCATTAAACCATTCAGATTCTTTTTTTTTGTATTGTAGTTTGTTGAGTTGTTGAGAAGAGAGAGAGACAAGGTAGAAGCGCAGCAGCGCAAATGAATGAATGTCAGCAATAGGCAGCAGCGGAGTATGAAATGGGAAATAAATAAATGGAGTAGCACTGCATATGTTTTTCTGGATGAATTCTTCTGAATGAAAGAGAATGAATTTTGTATCAAAATTTTTATTTTAATGAATACAAATATTTTTATGAATGTGTAATACTTTTGTTCTCAGAAATAATTTTAAAAGCTTCCCTTAATAATTAAGATCCTCGAGAGCAAAACAGAATATTATCTCTCTATTCAGTATTTGTTTTTTTGAGATTTTAACAAAAAAAAATCCCCAACAAAACATTCAATTACGAGGATTAAAGATAAGCCCAATCCAATAACATATATGGAAAGCTGTCAGTAAAAAATATGTAATAATATTTCAGTTGTTTACAATGTTTGCTTGCTTGGTTCATATGGGTCACTGCGTTTTTTTTCTAAAATCACAAGAAAAGTTTCTTAAATCATTACATTTTTTTTTATTGCAGTACACCCTTTGGAACAAGATGAACTTAAAAATCAACACTAAAATAAACTAATTTTAATATTAAAGTAAATTCGTTTCATTATAAATATTATTACTATATTGGTCAGTGCGTTGTCCTGGGATGGTTTTTGAAAAAGCATAAAGGTATTGAAATCCTTATATTACTGACTACTAAAATCATTTTCCCCTTTTCCTTGGGTCAGTTGCCATCTGAAATGTAAAAATAGGATATAAAATATATTATTATATATATATATAAATTAAAATACATATTTTAAATGTCAAAAACTGAATTTTCGTTTTAAACTGCAAGTTACAATAATGAAACATTTTTACATATGTCTTAGAAAATTAATAAAAAATCAATTTTATATTAATATATAAATCTATGAGGATTTAATTACAACTTTCCACTAGCATAGGATACCTAAAGGGACTTCGATGAATTTTGGAATTAGCCGTCCCCACAGGACTCCATCAACACTATGAGGTAATTTGGAGCTCGCGCTTCGTGAGATGCCCAAAAGGTGCTTCCACGGGTTTCAGAGTTCGTAGTCTATCACCCCAAAGGATTTTTATCATACTACAGTTGATGGTTTCATAGTTCGTAGTCTATCACTCCAAAGGATTTTTATCATACTGCAGTTGATTGCTCGGGTCAGCGTTGGAATTTCAATTTCAAAATAGAGTCACTTGTTAAATTGGACAGTTTTCACTAATTTTAATTATTATTTTTTGGTTTAAATTAACATACATATATATATATATATATCTAATACATTTACATATAATATAAAATATGAAATAATATATACACAAATAATTTAAAAATATTAAGATGAATATTATAAAAAATAAGTTATCTAAAATATATCTTCTAAATATACGGATATAGTTATACTAGAGTCAAAATCCAATCCATGTTAATCTAGACAGCAATGTCTATCATAGATTTAATTATTGACTTGTATATCAACATTCCTAAGTCAATGTAGACATTTATTAATCCTTCACAACTAGCATGTTTTTCTTTTGTATATTTGTCTAAGATTTGGCAACTCGAATATTTGTTCATTATGAGTATATTTTTTCTTCTGGATAGTCCTCTAACATTTGAAAACTTGCATATTTGTTCACTATGAATATATTTGTTGGGACATAGTGACTTGCATATTTTTCTAATAGACTATCTTCAAATGAGATTTAATTATCAATGGCCTGAAGTCTTGACAATGTGAGTTCGAACATTCACAAAGAAAAAATATTTATTTATGATAAAATTTACTTACACCAATCCGTCAACGTAAATTATGGCCCTCACTACCAACATGTTGAAACAATATTTACAAGTAAAAATAAAATAATTAAATATAAAAAAGAAATTTGATGGCCTCCCGCCACGGTATGAATTTCAATGAACAAGACGTATGACCTGGCGACTTAAATGATGTATTGAATGGCACTGTACGTGCCTTGGTCTTTGGGTTTAGGGTTTCGAAACCTGTTCTACCGGCTCTCACCTACACTAACCGGTCATCGCTAATCAAAAGGCCGTTGACAACCCAATTGGCAATCATTTCCTCATTCCGCTTCGCGGGGTCGCTCCGCCAAGCTCTCAGCTGCTCCGTGGGAAAACGCTGTTTCTCTGTGACTGTGCTAATGCCGTCTCCGTGGTTAACTCCGCCTCCAAAGGGTTTTGATGGTAAGTTCCTTTGGCCTGCGAGGGTTCATTTACTCTGCTCAGCGATGGTTTGCCACTGCAAGTGTGGATCTCTGTTTGTTCTCCGTCTCAGTGCTGGTATTAGCTTATGAATTGTTTTGTTTTGGTTCCTGACAGGTCCGCCGTTCCCCAAGCTACGTTTCACCTCTGATAACCAGGTAATGGTGCTGGTTCCGTGCTATATTATCTTCGCCTTTATCTGTCTGGCTCTGACCATCTCGGCCACTGTCTTTAGGTTGCTATTTTGGTTAGTTTGGTCCTGTTCCTCGTCGCCCGGGTTCCTGGTAAAGCCCTAACACTCTGCCTTTTTTCTGGTATTTGTTTCTGTTTCAACACATATACATGTATTTGCAGGGTTTAATCTTTGTCGGCTTGTTTTGCAGGTGAGCTCTGGTCTGGTTGTCAAACTCGTGGTGCTGCTACCCGCATTCTCTCCACGCTCCTTCCGGGTAGTGTCTTAATACATTTCTGTAGCTTGATAGATGTAGTCTATGTCGTTTGTGTAGACTTTCTTTGTGGCGAAAAAAATACAAGGTCTCGGTCTTCAATCTGTTGATGGTCTGTTGTAGTCGTGGTTTCGACTTTCCCTCTGTAATAAATTGTTCAAACTGTGTTCTGTGGCTTCAAACCCTCGTGGGTTTTTTGGGCTTCTGCTCTGTGGATGTAGGAGAGTTCTGTTTCCTGTTTTTAATGGTAGTTGCGGGGTCTCGAACCCTTACTCTGTTAGACTGTATGGTTCACGGTTTATGAGCCTAGGGTTTTGACCAAACCCTGGTCTGTTCCTCCTTAAATGTTATGAATGTAATACTTCGGCTTTTGTCGGTTAATAAATGTGTATTTTAAAGTTCCGTCCTATTGAATACTCGGTGGATACCGAAACTTACTTTGCATGTATTCTGTGATACAAATGTTTGACTGTAATCTGGGTTCTCGTTTATTTACTCAGGTCATATGATTACATAAATTTCTTGCTATTCGATTACTATCTGTTCTTTACATATATCATATGAAAAAGAAAGAATTCCTTGTTCTCTGTTATGACATGCTATTTGACTGTAGAGTTATCGTCTTTTGAAATACCTGGTTTTCCGTTCGCATGTACAGGCTTCTCTGCCTTTCTGGTTTTCGTAATCTTTGCTTTGCCTGAGTCTGCTTCTGCCGCGCCTTTCTCTGGGTGTACACCTGTGTGTACAGTCGGGTTTGCACGCTGGTGGACGGTGCTGTGGTGTTCGCGCCCGCTCCACTCACAAATAATCTGTCTTCTGTCTTAATATGATTTACAATGTACAGAAAATAATATACTGTAGAATAGTAATTGTCACAGTGATGAAATATAAGCAAACAAGTAATGAATCTTAGTTTCTGGAAATGACTGTATGTTTCTATTGTTGTTCTTCAAAATGAGAGAGGAAACTTTACAATCTTTTTTTCGTTCTTTTAACTCAGAGAGTCAAACTGTTCCTGTTCGGTTGGAACCAACCCAACAGATTGACAACTGTTTTCCAATAACTGATTTAAACTAATACAATGCCTCTTTTAAATAAAAATCAAACTAACTAGCAAATTATAGTTCTGTTTCTAACTCCTAAGTAAAACAGGATAAATGCATGGCTAATAAAAGTAAATAAAACAAGTAATGAAAATAAAATAACTGACAAGATGTTGACACCTGTCCAGCTATACGCATTGATTGTGTGTCCAAATTCTGCATGAGACTGCCAGCCTCATTCTGCCTCCTCAGAGCTGGATGCTCCTGCATCAAAATTGCACCATAAATATCACATCTCTTTTTTCTAATACATCAATATAATCATAAAGATATTATAGGATGACATTGCTCAACCTCCCTTTACTGCATTATGTTTTAACAATTTCCCTTTATTACATTTATATTTTAACATATATGACGAAATTCTCATTAAAAAAAATACAAATAAAAAAATAAAAAAACCTTATACCATTAAACTTATACTGTTGCAAAACACATTTCCACAAATTTCTTGCAAATATAATGTTCTCAATTTCTTATCGACGTAATGCTATTTATGGAATACACACTCCTATGCATATTCACCACATGTATGCCAAAAAAGCGTTTCCACAAATATATTCATGTAGAGAAAATTAATGAACTACAAGATGTATTCCTATAAAATCTTCACAAATATTCTTAACGAATAAAATTAATTCATTTCAAAATGTATAAATCATTATTATAAGAGATAAAATGTGAAGAATTGATGAAAATTTTTAAGGTATAGTTATTTAATTAACTTTTATCTGGATTGTATTTTTTAACATGTTTATTCCTCGCATGAATAATGATAAAATGTGAAGAATTGATGAAAATTTTTAAGGTATAGTTATTTAATTAACTTTTATCTGGATTGTATTTTTTAACATGTTTATTCCTCGTATGAAAGGGATAGGTATGTGAGTTTTTATTATTATTAATATTAAAAGAAAAACTAATGTATGCCAAAAAAGCGTTTCCACAACTATATTCATGCAAAGAAAATTAATGAACTACAAGATGTATTCCTATAAAATCTTCACAAATATTCTTAACGAATAAAATAAATTCATTTCAAGATGTAAAAATCATTATTATAAGAGATAAAATGTGAAGAATTGATGAAAATTTTTAAGGTATAGTTATTTAATTAACTTTTATCTATGTTGTATTTCTTAACATGTTTATTTCTCGTATGAAAGGGATAGGTATGTCAGTTTTTATTATTATTAATATTTAAAGAAAAAATAAAGGAAAAAAGGCAGGACCTTATGGTATGGGATGGTCTTTGTGGTATAGGAGAAGAAAAATTGATATTTATTAAAGTTATTTAGAAATTGAATGTAAAGGGTATAATTTTTTCATAAATATATATATTGTTATAGTTTCAAAATAGGAAAATTGTTATTATGATATATTAGTGTATAATTAATTTTAATATTCAGGGTTATAGTGATAGTATTTTATGTGATGTTTTTTCTATGGGTGTTTGTCACATTTTGTTAGGAAGATAATGATAAATTTATAGAAGAATTATGTATGTTTAGAGAAGAAATCCTCATCATTTTGAAAAATGTGGGGAAAATTTTAATTGCATCTTTTGAATGAAGAAGTGGACGATGCTAAGTCTATTTCTAAAAAAATGTGAAGGACACAAAGTAAAAAGAATTTGAGTAGTGGGTTAAATAAAAAGAATATTAGAGCATTGGTGTTAAAATGATAACATTTCTAAATGGGGAGTAGGTAGGAGCTTGTCATCTCTATAATGTATTGTGTCTTGGTATGCTTGTAGAAAATGAAATAGAGTATATGAAGAAAGTTTCCATGAAGAGAACAACCACAAAAGGAGGATAACATGATTTTTAGTGAGGATATCTGCACATGGATGCAATCAATGCATATTTAATTGAGAATGGTTCCTTGGGAGGATAGTGAGGCAATAAGGGTCATTGAGTGGTAGCATGCATAGAAACAAACATCATTGAGTTGATAGAGAAGGGAATAATACAACAATGTAGACGAAAATTGCAAGGAACAGAGTAGATGCAAACAATTGTGGAGTAATGAAATTACATGAAGTGTTGTGGATGTTAATAATAGAGATCGACAAATTAAGAGAATGGCCAATTTGTTAATTTGTGTTCATCTAACTCTTAAGCAAGAAGTTCAATTTTTTTTATGAGATCTTGATGTAGGGAAGTTAGAGAGGCTTTAGCCATCCTACACACAAACATTTATTTCAATCATATGCTTTATTTATAACTTTTGCAAAACTTTAAAAAAACAAAAGTCTAATATATCAATCAACACGTATTCATCTATTTTCATTAAAAAATGAATTTTAGATATGTTATTGAAAAGATTGTAATATAACTTCACATACCATCTCAATTACAACATAAATATGGATTTTATGCTTGCAACGCAGTGCAAAATTAATGCACAATAATTTCTATATTTTTAAATACGACGTTTACTTAATTTCACAAGAAGAGGGGATAGTGAAGGCGCGGTCTAGCGATATTAGCATTCATTTTTTCCTAGTCTCCTTGCTCTATTGGCATTCATTTATTCCTGGTGGCAAGGAGACAAAATAAATCCGACTGAAAGCCTCCTTCCTTCCTCCATCATGATAAGTGAGTGTTCAACCTGGCGTTTCTCCTCTAATTTCTCACTCTTTTGTCTCGCTTGTCCTTATCTCTGGGAAGCACTGTGTGACTCTCGGAAGCACTGTGCGCACAGTACTGCTTCCCACTCTTCCAACCCTACGAAGGCGCAATAGTGGAAGATTTCAAGATCGACGCGTTGATGGAATCTAGTTTTTAGTCCTCCCTTCTATAAAAAGATTCCCTGACTTACCCCTTCGAATAGCGATTTCGTTTCTTTTTGAATGGCAGTGGGAGTGAGGAGGGCATGGAGATTTGAGGTGTTTCTGAGCTTCAGAGGCTCAGATGTCAGAAAAGGCTTCGTAGATCACCTCTATACGGCCCTCCGGCTAAGAAAGAAATCCGTGTGTTCCATGATGCCCATCAATAAATAAAGGGGGATATTAATGGGACCATAAAGCATGCCATTGAGTGCAGTGGAATTTATAGGATTCCTATTTTCTCCCCACAATACGCATCCTCTGTGTGGTGCCTCAACGAAGTTTCTGTAATAGCAACACAGGAGCACGGGAGGGCCATCCCTCCGTTTTACAAAGTGGCTCCATGGCAGGTCCGTCACCCGGAGAGATCCGGGAGCCCATTTGCCAAGGCTTTCGAACACCATGAGAGTAGCGGAATTCACACTCGACGACACAAACGGGTGGGTTCACTAGATTAGATTTTGACACTCTCCCTGATTCTTTTCATATCTGTTTGCTTGGTTGCTCTTTTAAACAATAAAAAGCTACGATACGAAGCGTTGTTGGTTAAGTGCGTGTGGTTAAGGATGTGGTTGCACAATGCAAAAGAGGGTAGGCGGCAAGATTAAGAATTAGCAGTTACACCTCTTAAATAAATTGCGTTCTATGATCGAGCCTTGTTTGACTATGGCATGCAGGTTTTTGCAGTTTGACATGGTGAAGTGATGTGTACCTGGAACACATTTTGAGTGAGTTGAACACTTCAGCAGATCACATTTTCAAGGAAGAATTACAAATTCAACTAAGTTCTTTGGAATTGGTGGTTTTTTGGATGAATAGACATTAGAAGTAGTGGTCATACAATTTTTCAAAAGGTTGTTCTTCTGTTTTGGACTAAGTCGATCAGGACAGTATATGAAATTTAGGCTTTATTTTATGGAAAATATAGTGATTTTACCCTGCTTATCTTTTCGTAAATA
Source organism: Pinus taeda (assembly GCA_000404065.3). Classification (NCBI taxonomy): domain Eukaryota; kingdom Viridiplantae; phylum Streptophyta; class Pinopsida; order Pinales; family Pinaceae; genus Pinus; species Pinus taeda. The sequence continues at coordinate 28,842 of APFE031332653.1, forward strand.
GGATCTATCCTTTTAGGGCCTCCAGAGTTGTTTGAAGAACATAGTGGTTTTATTTTTAATTTTGTCATTTGGATAATTTTTATCAGGATGAAACCTAAGTGGTCATCACAATGTATATTTTCATTTTGTTTTTGGAAAAAAGTATTTACAAAATGTGAATTTAATCCTTATGTATGTGATCATGTCAAAAATTCAATATAAAAATTACATATAAATTATAAATTTATAATGATATGAATCTACAATAAGAAGGGTTTAGGAATATGAGATTCAAGAGTCAACAAAAATTGATTAATATATCTAGCTTTGTTTAATATACCTAATTTCCAAATTGAGGAAAAACATGCATAATAGTACAAAATTGTAAGATACTAAAAATAATAAATAGTTTGAGTGTCAAATAAAACATACCTTAACATACAAATAAAATGGAACCTTTCACTCAATCCCCATACTATCATGAAGGTTGAAGATAATCATAAGTTTAGATCTTTAGGATTAAGTGTGTCCAAAAATGCATGAACCTCTTTTCCTTCTCCCTCATCATCATCAATGGCCTGCAAATAAAACCCAATGTCATCTAATGGAAAATTTACTAACCTTGTCTCAGGAGATGTACCATCCACCTCATCATCAATCTGAGGAGCATAATTTGGATCTATATAGCATTGTTTTAGTGGTCCCTATAAATACTTTGGTGCTTTCCTTGTAAGAAGTGAAAGACTACAATGCACACAAACTAGTTTTTCCACTAGGTTAGAGGTAACCCTATTCTTCTTAATAGAGAGGATGAAACCATATGTGGATTAGTTCCTTTCTATAACTAAGGAACTAGCAACCTAAGATAGTAAAATCATAGCTAGAGCACAATTTTTTGGAGTTTTGTCCTCATACATCCTCAACCATCCACTAGTACTTCTTTGTGCCATACCTAACAATTTTTTCTTTGTAGTGTTAAAGATACAGGGACTACTAAACATTGCAGAGGAAATAATTTGTTCTTGAATTACAGTTGCTTTCTTTAGTGTATACGTCTTTTGTATGATATTAATATACCATTGTTTCACATTAGGAATATATATTGATGCAATTTTACCTTCCCTCTTTGCATACCACTTTAGATTAGGTGCATAAGTATCCATAGGAAAAGGTGTGTTTAATTTGTTCAATATATTTTTTATCATCTTTTTAAATTCATTAAAAACTTGCAAGGAGGGCCCCCTTTGACACATGATGAACTTAATCTTCTTTATTGTGTTATCAATTAACTCAGATATTTCCCCAAGGTTAGGGGAATCTAAATATTCATTCCTAATAAGCTCCAATATCGAAGAGGATAAAGAGATAATGTATTTGAAATCACACCACCAATCATCATTTTGTAACATATGCTTTACCTTTCTCCCTTCATTTGTTTGTAATTCCCTCCATATAAACCACTTGCAACTGATAACAATAGCCTTAAGGCCTATTGCACCTATAACATACGATCAAGAAGAATAAAATATGTTGAATACCTTGTATCCACTGGTTTCAAAAATTGTTTCTTTACATAAGTCTTGTAAATATCTAGAGAGACATGGTGGTTGCAAATGAGCATATGTTCCTCTCTTGCATCCAAAATAATGTGAGTGATCAAATAAATTTTTCCAATATATTTGAGTGCATTATTCAAAGCATGCATACAAAAATGAACTCAAAATAGATGTTTATAGCTACTTTAAATCATTAACCGCATAGTCCAACAGACTACATTACATTTCTGATAACCTCAAATACATTTGTAGGACCAATCTCTTCAATTGTATCCTTCAATACCTCAAACTCAAAACTTTAATCATTCTTCTTTTCAATACAGTCAATTTCCCTTAAGAAATGTTGCCCAATTAAAGAAGTCACAATGATTTCGAGCAAAGGTCTTTGTTGAATATTTGTCCAACCATCCATGATGATTGAACACCTATAAGCAACCCATGATTTTGTAATACCTTCCATCAACCCTTGAATCTTTTATATCCCTCTATCTAACAAGGTTGCTCTCATTTTATTGAAACCAAGCAATTGATAATATGGGATAGAAATAATGCTTTTCTTCATCATCTCTTTGTAGAGAAGAGGCATCCTCTATCTCCTCCCTCTGTTGCATATTAAAATTTTCTATGAGAACAATTTTCTAGTTAGGAGTAATGTTACTAGAACATCTAATTGAATCAACTTCATCATGGTCATTGGTTTCTCCTTAAGACTCTATTTAGCTAGGAACTCATCGCTTTGTTAAAATAGAAAAATTGCCTTACTCTTATCTTTGCAAAAATAGTACCACCTATGACATCCATGTGAAATTTAGTCATTTCATCTTTTCTTTCCTAGGTGAATTTTAGTCATTAAAATGGAATGAATCAATTTTATTCATTAAAACAGAGTGAAGCAATGATAAACATCCCCAACTTTTTTGGGATAAGACAATAGGCACCAAAATTAGCCAGAGACAAAATAGCAACAACACGGATGTCCCCAATAATCCGATGGCATCCTCGCAGGATATAGAATGTTCCCAAATGTTTTAAACTCCTCGGAATGTCGTATCATAAGGTACGCAATGTTTTTTCTTTGGTGGGCAGAGGTGCATCCTTAACCAGCATAGATATATCTAAAATTTATAGTCTCTTTTGGAATTAGTAGTTATAAGGATTTATATAAAACCCTTCCGGAAAATGGTGCATCGTAATATTTAAAATGTAATATTGTAACTTATCACAAGTAGATAGAGTGGTGGTGTTTTACAGTGATAATGTGGTTCATTTTGATTCATTACTTTGCTCAGCATTATTTAATATGATTGGTAGACTAACCAATTAGATTGGAAAGCTTTTTTTGGGAAATAACACACTGTAATTATATATGTATTTTTTAGTTTTCAATTTTTAGGCCGATAGGCCTTTCCTTTGAAAGGGACCTTCGTCGTCCCTTTTGTTCTCCCGCTGACACGTGTCGTCGGCTCCCCTTCATCCTCGTGCTGACATCTGGCGGCGGTCTTTTGAGTTTTGGTATGACTTTCCTTCTTCTTCATGCTCCGTCGAGTTTTTCGCGTCGAGTTTTCCGGTTCTGGTCTGCTCCACGCACCGTCGGCCTCTTACTTGCTGCATGCACCGGGTTTTTGCAGTTCTGTTGGATAAATCTCCACGCGCGTTGCAAATATGGTTATCCATTCGAAGCATCGATCTGCAGGAATGGCAGAAGAACAGTTTACGGCAGGACGTACGAGGGTGGGATGGGTAGGAACTGGCGTGATGGGGTTTGCAATGTGTGAGAGGGTGCAGACCGCCGGATACCAGATAACTGTATATGCCCGGACGCCCAGCAAGATCAGAGGGCTTTGTGAAAAGGGAGCAGTTTTGGTGGATTCACCCATGGCAGTTGGGGAACGGAGGGACGTTATCTTTACTATGGTCAACGACCCTTCTGATGTTCGCGAGGTTGTCCTAGGAACTAAGGGTATCCTCTCTGGCGTGGCCCCTGGAAGTGGAACCGTTCTGGTTGATATGACCAGCAACCAGCCCTCGCTTGCTAGAGAAATCTACGAAGAAGCCGGAGCTAAAGGCTGCGAATCCGTCAACGCACCGGTGTCGGGCGCGGACAAGGGGGCTAAGGACGGTACTCTGGCTATCATGACGGGGGGCGAGCTAAGACTGTGGCAAAGCTGGATCCCCTGTTTAGGGTTATGGGATCAACGACTTATCTGGGGCCTCCGGGCTCAGGCCAGAGTTGCAAGATAGCGAATCACATTGCGACTGCGGCGAGCCTGCGAGGTCTGAGCAAGGGGTTGGTATTTGCTGACAAAGTTGGGTTGGATGTGTCCAAGTACTTGTCGGCTGTTTCCAGGGGAGTAATGGGGTCAAAGGTCATGGGCCTATTCGGAGGGAGGGTTATCGAGCGTGATTTTGCGCCCGGGGGTTTTGCAAATTATATGCTTAAAGATTTGGGAATGGCGTTGCAGGGTTCTGAGGAAATGGTGGTTTCTTTGCCTGAGACTGCACTGCATCACCAGCTTTATATGTCTATGAAGGCCAATGGAGATGGGTTTCTTGGTTGTCATGTCTTAATCACTGCCATCGAGAGGCTTAGTAACCATTCTTTGCCATCACCATCGCTCTCAACCCACAATTGTAACTATAAACCCTGCACTTCATTTTCAGATTTTTTACCAGGTGGTGGGATCGATCGAGCCCTGTTCTTGAAAGTTGGAACTTAGTATATGATAAAGTTTTCATCGTACGTTCTGGAATGTTTTCTGAATTTCTGTCAATGGGGCAATAGACATTTAATTAGGAATTTCTGTCAATGGGCAGTAGACATTTAATTAGGAAAAAAATAGATTGCCAACCTGGAAAAACTGGTCGTAAAGAGCCTTGTATGTGGTATGTGGCTTTTTTTTTTCTGTCTAAAGTGGAGTCTTCATTGAGTAAATTAAATGATTGAATATAATTCAAAATTTGGAAATTGTGGCTTGTGTAGAACAAGGTTCAACAGGGGTTAAAGAGGGTACAGTCTGAATATATATTGAACATATATTTTTGCACATGCACATTATTGCTAAGGCTGAAAGAATTTCAAATAAACTTGTAGAGAGTTTTTTGGAAAAACTGTGTAAAGGATTTCTAATCTGGCCAACGTCACTCATCATCAGGGACCACAAAGCATAATCAAATAAACTTGTGAATGGCTTGCATACAGAAATCGGTGATGCCATTTGATGAGCAGATGATGCTTCTCTATTGTCTTTGTTTTATTTGTTTCTATATCAGGGCTGCTCAAACTTCAAAGAATTCGTTTCGATAACACATCTTCAGTCAATACTCTGCAGTGCAATAGGCTTAAGCTTTCACTGAATTTTATCCATTTGGTAGTGAAGTATGCTTACTAGAGAATTTGATGGATTGGACATCAATTATAGTGATATTATAGGTTAAAGTGTCTGTTCCCATGATTTTTCCAAAATATGGAGATTAATTAGTTCCTTTATTGAAGTCCATGACTGTTGGAATAATATATTGCATTGTGGCAACAGGAAGAGTGGGAATACATTCAAAATTCTCTTGTATAATAGCACTTTAGCCCAACTTATTCAATTAGAATACTACCATGTGTCATATCAAGGCCTTAATTATTTTGACAGAAATTTGATATTCTATTGCTTGTGAATTTATTTTGCAGGAGACCCTGCCATCACAACATCCTCTTTCACACATTGTTTGTTTATTAATACAGGAAGATACCCATTCAAAGTAATTACATATGCAATCAGGTAACTTTAACTTCCTTCTTTCTTTCCAGAAAGACCTAATTTTCAAATTAGATCTTGAATTTCAGACTTTTGCATTGAGAATTATAAGTTTTTCAGCTCTCCCTAGCTATATTTGAGGTATGATCGAGGAAAATCTCCCCAAAATCCATTAACAGTTCATATATTTCATTAACTGATAATATATCTAAATAGAGAAGTAACAGATTGCTAAAGTTTAAACAATTAAAATATAAAATGCAGAAGCCAGTAAATAGTCTTCAATACTTAGAAAATGCTGAGCATGTTTTCTATTTTGTGTTTCAAGGCCGTGGAGGTTCACTTGCAGACATTCCATCACAGAGATGAGAAGAAGGTATTATTGATAATATTATTATGCATATCCCCATCTTCTTGAACTTTTCATCCTTGCATATTCATCTTAGCTTGGATGGATGGATTTGTTTGCACGTTTTCAATTCATGTGTTTCACAATTTCCATTTTTGACAAGTAAAAGCAGACGCCCGGGATTGTTGACTTCTTTGGATGGTGTACCTAGGATGCATTTTATACAGATGTTTTTGCCAAAGGAGTAGAGGAGGGATTGAAGAGGTACTCTTATTGCTTTATCTGTAATAAAATGGTTTTATTTAATTGTTCTTTTTTTTTTTGTTATCATTCAGTGTAAGATTACAACATCAAAATATAGGAATCTAATTCTGTCTACAAGTTGATCACTTCATCTGCATATTCTGCTCTTGATCTTGTGTGTCTTTTCTTGTATATTGTTCTGGGTTGACGACATATTGCTCTTGATATTGTCTGTCCCATCCTGTAAATAATTAAGGGTTGTCTGCATATTCTGCAGTATATAATCAAAATAGGAATCTAATTCAGTCTTCAAATTGATCACTTCATCTGCGTATTTTTCCCTTGATCTTATCTGTCCCCTTTATATCATTCTTGGCCGACTGCATATTCTGTATTGATCTTTTCTTTTCCCGCCAAATAATGTTTTGGGCCTGTTATGTATCGCACTATGTTATAGCATTCAGATCATAGAAAACAGATTCGGTATCTAACACTATGACAATTACAGCCTTTCAGATGGGGGAATACCACCAGGTTTTGTTATCATTGATGATGGTTGGCAGTCTGTTGGTACAGATCAAAACCAAGAAAATGCTCCTGAAAAAATGTGAGCACTCAGCATTCATCTTTCAGAGTTAATTTATTTCAAGAAAATTATAGAGTTGATAGTGATCTGTTGAGAAAATTTCATCTACACCTATGACAAATCTGACCCTCCTTTTCATCTTTGGATGTTCAGGCTTCTAAAGCGTTTAACTCACATAAAAGAGAACTGCAAATTTGGAAAGAACGGAAAAGAAAGTGAAAAGTAAGAAGATACAACCTTGGGCATTCAGCATATAGTTGACATAGCCAAAAACAAGTATAATTTGAAGTAAGTAATGACCCTTATTATAGAAAATTTATTCTCAAATGTAATGTATATTGAGGCTAGAGCTGAAACGGGTTATTTTTGCTAACCTTGTTAAGGCTGTCCATATTCTTCACTTTCTTAGATTTGTGATATTCTTCTATGTTGGTAGGTATGTGTATGTATGGCATGCAATCACAGGCCACTGGGGAGGAGTTAATCCATGCTGCTATTAGCTATGGATCTAATGAGGTCTCTTGCCAGTGAAAGACTAGAACCAGATTGTTCAATTTTTTGCATATTCAAGCTTGAATCTCAACAAGGTGATTTTCTGTAACATTATTTTGTAAGTTGTATGCTACAAAGAAATTGCCTGGTCAATACCTCTTGCAGAAGCTACAGTTTATGTGCATTGTGTATGATTCTTCCTCACGATCATGCTCTTCAAATATGATCTAATAGCTTTTTAACAAAGAATGGGAGATTAATGGTGCCTCAATATCAATTGGTGTTGTTCAAAACAAATTGTTATATACTATTGTTAAATTGGGTCTATATTTATTTCAGAATTAATGAAGTTCGTTCTTGAAGATGTTTATTCTAAGCAACTATTTTGGATATTTGGCAATTGCATATACAAAATTAGATGGTTTGACTCTAAAACTATAACGAACGAGGACCCTCCAATGCATCTGGCTATTTCTGGTTGTAATAGAAAGGGATTGATTTTCCTGTCATGACAAAGTTGAGCAGAGACTATAAGTGAATCTTTTTTTCCTGTAAAAGCGGCCGAACAAAAGTTCCTGGAGAAAAGTTTAAACAGCGCTGTCATTAATTGTGTTGTAGAGCAGATCAGACTGTATTTTTTTTTTATTTATCTTGCTGATTACTCTGGACCTACCTACTGGTATATGTATTTGGACTTTTTGGAACCATTCTTATATTTGCACTGCAGGGGTAGGTGCTGTTATATATGTGGACTATCGTTTGCTGTGTTCAGGTGGTGGTTGATTTCACTGCTACGTGGTGTGGACCTTGTCAAATCATCAGTCCAGTGTTCGTGGAATTGTCGAAGAAATTCTCAGAAATATTTTTCTTAAAGGTCGATGTGGACGAATTGAGGGTACAGTCATTTAATCGCTACCCTATAAAGTATTGGTTGGAACTTGGATAGATATTTGAAATAGAATATTTTTGTCTGTGATTTTCTCTTTCCCAAATTTGTTGTTCTCTTTCCTTTGGTAAGAGAATTCCATGACAGGAAGAAGGGAAACGAGGAATGATTATTTAAAACAAATCAGATGTGTTACCTGGCACGTTTGTTTTTAGTATTTCTAGGAGAATTTCATGACAAGTACGTAAATGAAAAATGAATCAGATGAATCAATATAGAGCAGAGTCCAGATTAATGAAAGCTTTTCTGAGTAATGCAGAGTCCAGATTAATGAAAACTTTTCTGACTATTGCAGAGTCGAGATTCATGAAAACTTTTATGATTTTCCAGGATGTAGCTCAAGAGTGGGACGTGCAGGCCATGCCTACATTTATCTTTATTAAGGATGGAAAGGCTGTGGATAAGTTCGTGGGTGCAAATAAGGCTGAACTTCAAAGAAAAGTAGCAGCTCTTGCTACACAAGAAACCCTTGTTACTCAAGCCTAGTGCTATTCTGATATGCTATATGTCAATATTCCTTATGAATTAAAACTAAAACTATTACCGGTGTGCATGTACTGCCCATGTTGAAATTGGGAAAATATTATATTGCCCTCTGTAATTACCAACGTATTGTACACATTAGTATTAGCTTTTTACACTCGTTATCGATATGGTGTTGAATATGATGAATGAGGATACTTGTTGACAGTGTTATTGCTTTCCTAATTATTACGTGTTTTGGAGTTTTTTTGGCGTTTGTATTCAGCTAAACATTGATAAATCCCTTTTACCACAATCTGATCCTTAACATTGCTTCATTCCATGACAGCTTATTGTCCTTTATTGTTAATGTGATACCAACCATCTTCAGGTGGAAGATATATGCATAACATTCTTCAACAAAATCACCATGCAAACCCATGTCAAAAACTATTCTCTTGTAATTTATAGGCCCCAAAACTCCTCATAGATCAGTGAAACTGTAACTGAATTTGGCAATTCCAATTTAGTAATCCTATCGGCCTCTCTTTGTACCTTTTGGGACAATTGCTAGTATATATAATATGAAAACTATTCTCGTTTTTTTAGTTTTCAATTTTATATATAATATGAAAACTATTCTCGTTTTTTTTCCAAAATTTTTAGTCTTTATATTTAGGAATTTTGTTTTTTTTCAAAAATTTAAATCTTTATATAAATGAATTTTAAATTTTAAATGAAATATAAATTTTAAATGCTAGTGGAATCTTGTGCGGGTCGTTTTTGATATTGGCTCTATAAGGGAGGGTGGCTCTCCCATTATGACGAGGCCTAAAAATTAACACAAATTTCAGAGTCGAAGTTCCATAGCTTTTGTTATTGTCTTTTGAGTAGAATTTCTAGTTTTATTTGACAGTATGTCGCAGATTTTCTAGACATTGCGTATTATTAGTTTGGAGAAATTTCGGCAATTGGATTATCGAGATTTCAAGTGGGTTTTGCGTAATTTGTATAACAAGCCCATTGGCATTGTTTTTACTCATCATCATGTACCATGTATCTAGATTTCCAGTGATTAACAAGACGGGCAGCGGGGCAGCTAGTCCCTGCCATATGCTGTTGTTAGAAACATGCATCCGTAGAAAGTGCCTTAGATTAAAGAGCTAGAGAATCAGTTTATATGCTATACAAAGCGCAAGTTTCAAACTCTTTCAAACTATTGAAGCAACAGAGGCATAAATGCTAGGTGGGACGAGTGATCGGAGGGAACGGTTCCGCTGTCTTCCTTCTTGTAAACATAAAATTTTGCAATGACCAAGAAGAAGATCAGGTTGAGGAAACAGAGGATGGCAATGAAAGCATAGTAGTAATCAAGATGGGAGTCATTCAGATTGTTAAGAATCCAGCTTTTGTGCCCTCCTCGTCCTGTTATGTTAGCCACAGTTGTGAGCATAAAACTGCTGATAAAGTTGCTGTTGATAAAGTTGCCTATTCCCAGACTGCTGGGGAAAAGCGCGGTGCCCAAGCTCTGCATGTCTCTAGGCGACTGATCATAAAAGAATTCCAACATGGCAATAGTCGTAAACACGTCTGCAACTCCCAACAAAACATACTCAGGCAACGACCAATTAGCGATAGATTGGAGACGTCAAAGACTTTGGCGCCTGTTGCCTTTGCCAAAAGAATCTAGGACATTTTAACACTTGAAATGTTCAAAAAAACTACAACAGTTTAGCACGGGAAATATTCAAAGAATCTAGAACATTTCAGCACTATGAAACATAATATTCAAAGAATCTACAACATTTCAGCACTATGAAACATTCATGTATGTAGGACAGTATAAGGCAACAGTAAATGACCGTAGTAGCTGCCCTTACAAAAAACTATCAAAACACATTTATACTTCTCAAGATATAAAACAACCCTGTCAGGTGGAGAAAAGGAATTGTTACATTGGGCGACGAGAAAATAACTATTTGCATTGTGGATTAAGTGTATGAAGAAGACAAATTAATGCCACTTTGAGAAAAGATAAAGTTCCAAAAACTTAAAGTTCTCCGACTTTTGTTCTGACTGTAACTTGCAACGTTTATTTCATGTCATATGAGTAAAATTTTATGTTTATTTCATGTTCTATGAGTAAAATTAATTGCTCGACTTTTCATATAGGTTAGAAATCGTATTTCAAAAGGTCTTTAGGATCGACCATAAAAGCCTCCAATATAATATATTGGAATTTACTTAATATGGAATTTATATATCACATTATAAGATTAATCCAAATTATATTTTATGAGTTATTATATACTACATAATAATCTTATAACGTCAATATTTTGTGGCCATTCTTTTTCATTCTCAACCGAGGTGAGACGTCCGGTCTATTGTTAGACAAAGTAGCATTTTCTACATTATCAGTGTTCACATTTATTCGACTTGAATATGCAATTTCCCAAAGTTATTTTCCTTCGTAAAAAATTAAGAATATTAACATTCCATGCCATTCTGCACCAGTTTATTGTAATTGTGTAGTCAGTAACCTTATATAAGACTTATGTTCATAGGAGTTGTCAAATATTTGAATTTGTCCTCTTCTTAGGGGAAAAACAAATTGGTCCAACGAAGATGGGTGGGTAGTGAGCACTCGGATCACGGGTTTTCAGTCTATATCCTCTCAATCCAATTTCGTTACCCAATAATATTCTCACATATTTAAACTTTTTAAATTCAACTTTTAAATTCAAGTTTATGGTGGTGGTAGCTTTCTAAATTTCGATGATATAAAGCAAAGTCAAATTGTGTCTTATGTCCAACTAGACATACAGCAAAATCAAAAGTTAACTTCACTAAAAACACATAATCCATAATAAACGATTCAGCTTTCGATTTACCAACAGAGAAATCACTATTAGTGATGGAAGACGTTAACGATTAAGAAATGAAAAAATAACATATAAATCACTCGCACCAATAATATATTTAGAGTATCTTTAGCATAACGCATGAGCGAAACATGGCGCAGGACAACCCTGTCGTGGCGTCGAATGCTCCCCGTCGTCGGTTCCGCCTGCGACCTGGAGCGAAGGGAAGATGTCACAACATGCCCTCAAGCATAAATTCAAGTGTTGCAATCATGGAATTGAGGATGTGCTCAGGAAGAAATCCAATTCTGGCATGAACGAAAACATTGCGGGCTGCAGAAGCTTTCAGATGCCGATTAAGGCTCGGAACAGGGGAATTTAGTAGTTTTTTGAGTTGAGTTTTTGAATTTTTTGTTACAGGAACGATCAATATCTAGGTGTATATACAGTGTGTATGTAACAGAGAAAAGATCAATGCGTTGTGGAAAGATATTGGTGGAAGGCGAAGCAGAAGAAATCGTTGTCTCGTCAAAGGCCTGTTCCCAGCAAAGACATGGGAAAAGGTCGAACTCTCCCATGTCGAACCCTTATTCTTCCAGAGGGCTTGACAAGTTTAAGAGTGTCTATGCCGAGCTCTCTGCCAAAAGAGAATATATTGCCAGAAAGACCGGTTTACCAGAGGCCCTGGTGAGGTTTGCTTATTCAAAGAACGGATGGATCCCGGTTGTGGTGAGAGGTAGAGGGGTAATTGGGAAGAAAAGCAGTGGCGCGGGCGCCGCTGGGGTTTCAATCCTGGGACCTGCTGTGAACAATAATGGACAGAAGGGCGGGGAATTGAATTCCGATGGGAAATTGCCCAATTTTGGGGGATTTTCACGAAGATTCGACAGAGGTGGTGAGCTCGGTTGAATTTCGATGGGAAATAACGGTGAGCTCCTGCATGGACTCTGCGCAACGACAGTGGTTAGTCTACTCTGCTCTCTATTTTAAAATTATTTCAATGCAGAAATAGGTTGCAGATCTATAGGTAAATATAAAAAATATAAAATGCTGCAATAGTAAGAATAAACTGTAGAAAATATGAAAAGGTAGATTATGGAAAAAATAAAAATCATGTGCTTGAGATGAATATAGATATTAATTATAAATTTCTGATTTTTTTTTTTTTTAAAGTGAACGATGTATACTCTTAATTTAAAAGAAGACAATGGCGAGAACCTAGGCATAATGAAATTCTTAAATACATAGATTTAGAAGAAATGTTACATATCATAGCAGAAAATAAGAGACAGCAATTTCAACAATTTCTTTGGCTACTAAAAAATGCTATAATAATAGAAAACATTATAACAACAGAACCCAATAATAGAAAACATTATAACAACAGAACCCAGTATGTCTGAGAAAATCCTTATGCGGATATAATACATGAATTCCTAGAAAAACTAAGAGCATAGCTTTAAGACTCAAACAAGGAAAATCACATGCACTGCATGCCAACACCATAATAGTCATTAATTATCATACAGTAGTCGCGTTAAACTGCTCTACTGGTTTATTATTGCAGATGTCGCTGCTGTTGCTGGGGGTTTATTATTGTAGATGCCGCTGCTGTTGCTGGGGGTTTATTATTGCAGATGTCGCTGCTGTCGCTGGGCTAACTGGAAGTTGGACCTGCTGCTGTTGCTGGGCTAATTGGAAGTTGGACCTGTTGTGCTGTGTTGTGCTGTGTTGGAGCTGGCAGATCAGGTGCACTTCGCCTCACTTCGTCTTCACTCTTCAGAAGCCATAGAAGCCAGCTTAAATACTAAGAGACATGCGGACACCAAATCACAACATGCAGACACGAAGCATGCAACATGCAGACACCGAAGCATGCAAGTGGCAACTTCAGCGACTTATAAACTATATAAACTAGTTCTAGTTCAGTGATATACTTTAACATTAAATGCTAGCAAATTAATGCTAATGCAAAGACTTAGCATTACTACGTGAATGTGTCAACTTGGTCTAACTACTTGTACATTTCTCAACTTTTTCCTAACTTTTCAGTTGGTATACCTCGGTTTGAGGCCAAATAAGACGGAGATTGCGTTGATTGGTTAAAAACATAAAATATTGTATTAAAAACATAAAATATTGTATTAGTTGACATGAGCTTGCCAAAACTTTGCTTTAAGCTCAAATTGATTGATCGGTAATCATGTCAAAGTAATGCTAACTAACAAAATCTATTACTATAGTCCCTGCCAGCCCGAAGAACAGAGACTAATAACATAGTTTAATTATTTAGTTAATTTTTTTGAGTAATTTGATTTGAATATTTGTTATTTAATT
>APFE031332662.1:0-10110 GCA_000404065.3 Pinus taeda
TTAAAGTATTCTGCTAATTACTATCCTCAGGGTAATGGTTTGGCAGAATCCACTAATAAGAATCTAATCAAAATCATCAAACGAACAATCGAACAAAATCATAGGAATTGGCATAAATCCTTAGTCTTTGCATTATGGGCTGATAGGATAACACAGGAAGCTTCTATAGGAACCTCTCCGTTCAATCTTGTATATGGAAAGGAAGCAATATTGCCTACAAATCTTGTTCTTCCTTCTTTAGCCCTAGTACAGTTCATTGAGGAAGCTCCTTCCTCTTCTATTCAACTCAGATATGATCAAACCTTAAAACTAGAAGAAGAGAGAGAAAAGGCCAAGGATACCCACGCCAAACATCAGCAAATCATCAAAGCAGCTTTTGATTCAGTGTCATCAGGGTCAAAACAATTCCAAGTTGGCGATTTAGTTCTGAATTGGGATAAAGCCCATGAGGACAAAGGCAAACACACCAAGTTCCAAAAGTTGTGGCTTGGACCATTTCAGATTTGTGACAAAGTAGGCCATTCAACCTTTATATTGCAAGATTTAGCAGGTTTGAGGGAGTCTCTCCCTGTAAATGGCCTCATCCTAAAAAAATTCTTCAATTGAGAAGGTAACCCCTTCTCCCTTCATTTTCATAGGATTTTATAGTTTGTAGGATTTCTAGGAAATAAAGTTTAAAGGCATCTTCCATTGACCTTTCACTATATTTGAAAAGTTGTCCCACAGAAATATCATGAGTATTTGCTTTCAAACAATAGAACTTTCAACCGAAAGAGATAATTCTTGGGAAATTAGGTATCATTGTATTCTGAAACCACAATTTAACTTTGGTGAACTCCTCCTAAAGCATAAAAGTAATGTAAGTCATTTTCTGTTTTCAAATTGGTCTCAAAAGGTTATCAATATCAAAGATAGGAGTCAATTCATTATCAACATCTTCAACTCTTAACCTGTCATCCATTAATTCTCAAGGAAGAGATTGTCCATCCCATTCATTAAAGATTATGATTTTTCGGAGTGTAATTCTAAAATATAAAGATATTAAAGATAAGAGGTCTTATTACAAGCCTGCTTACCATGTTCATAGGGAAATAGCTTAACTGACATTACCAACACTGCATACCAAAACAGGGAAATCGGCTTGAAATTTCAAGACAAGGAGGTCTCATCACGAGCTAGCTGTTCCAGTTAGAACTGACTTACCAGTGGTGGCATTGTAATAAGCTGGAACCCAACAGGGCAATGCTTTTTATCCTGTCAAAAGAAAAATGAAAACAAAATAATGAAAGCATGTTTTTGGAATTCATTTGATAACTACACTCTTAAATGGATGGGACAATGGACAATTATATGGTTAAAAGGTATCCCTGTCGAGACTATAAACGTTTGCTGGCAGCAGAGGCTCTACCTATGACAGGCGAGTTTACTATAAAGGCTGATTTGGAGAAGTTTTCCTATTTTATCATTATAAACCAGTAAAGGCCCATTTGATACTTAAAATGTACTTATTTCAAAGTTAGAAAAAGGAGGAGGTTAGCAAAATTACTCTCATGATATACAGAATGCATAGATACCTAGTTATATTAGAATTTTCCTTTGTAGTTGGAACTCTATTTTCAAAAAATTTAAGCATTTTTTATTTTTCCAGAGATAACTGGTTCTTCCAGTGAATCGCCAATTGTTGTGCTTTACAAACAACCCCCCATTTCATGTTATTTTTTATTCATAAAAAATTAAAATGTGAAATGGGTCCCTTTAAAATAAAATTGATATCAAAACTTTTACTTAATGCAAGGTCCGATAATCAAAGGAGCGCTTTATAAAAACCCTTTTAAAGCAATATCCATTTAAAAGAAATAAATCAAATATTCGGTCATTGCGATAAAGCGATCGCAAGATCGCATATCGCAATGACAAGAGGGACGCAACAAAATGGCACAAGACTTTCCACGGATGCGATATAGTATTCGGCGATCGGCGATCGGCGATGCACTACCGAAAGTGCCCCATATCAATACCCCCGATGCGATAAACTATCGGCGATCGGCGGGTCCCCTTTGTATGAGTCACATTGCACATATGCCTTTCGCCGATGCGATATCGCAATCGGCGATCGGCGATATGCGATACAGATTGTAAAGGCGGACTTGTTATAACCTCCGATGCGATGCGATAAGGCACGATTTTCCATAGAAAGCCGTTAAAGTGATTGGAAAGCTCAATTTAATCATATTTAAGGCATAATCACTCCCGCTTTGCCGCCAATATGTCCATTGCATGCGTAATGAGATCTTTCGACCGAATAATGATATAATGGGCATTTATAAGGTGGCAGGTTCTATACGGCCATTTAATGGATTCAAGTCGGAAAATCTTTTATGGATTATCTCCGCGCCCATTTTAGAAAGCTGAATATATCGCTGTCCATCCTTTCATTTGCTATCAATTGCTAGTTTTATTGCTATCTCTCTGTGTTACGCCAAATTGCCTCTCTGTGCAGAATTCAGTCGTAAACAGGAGTTCGGGCATGATGGGTAAGAAGTCTAAGAAAATCGCAGGTGCTTCCAATCCACCAGTCGCAGGACAAGCCGCAGCAAACAGCAAGAAAGGCCTAATATCCGACACAACATGCATAGGCCTCGCTAGAGTGACTTGGCAAGGAACTTATGACTTAATTGAGGCCGAGAAACCAACGCAGATGGTAGAAGAAGCTACCGCGGATTCATTAAAGAAGTTGGACTGCACTCTCAAGGATTTGGCTGATTCTTTCCTTCACAGGATAGCAGCCAGGGAGCAAATTCTCCCATATACAGACGTGGTGCGATGGGCGATTGAAGAAATCCCCATCAGGGACAGAATGTTTAGCACAAGAGATGGAAGGATTTTTGGATCGTTCAAGCCAGAAGACCTGAGGCAAATGTATCATTTGCCCAAGCCGGAGAAGATATAGAACAGCGCCTTCTTGGAGAAGTTTGCGAGCGAGAATGAGATTGAGTCCGAACCTATCAAGGACTGGAGGCAAAATCCAAATAAACACAAGCACGAATCCTCCGGTAAGTACTCGGTCGATTCTTTGGCTTCTCCTTATTGCTATGCAGGTATAATGATGTGTAGATTATGGGGTTTACACGACTCTGCCATTTTTACCATTGAAATGGTTCCTCTTATGGAGGCGGCAGTGAACAACACGATTATGGATTGGGCTACTATCCTTTCAGATAAGCTAGCAGTAGCTGTTAGTGACTTTAGGAATAAAACTATAGTCACTGAGAGAAAAATTCCCCCATTCTACTATAGTGCATATATCCTGGATACCTTATGTTTCAATTCCGAATTCCCTATTCTTGGTTGGAGGTGGACTGCACAGGACCCCTCGCCCATTCATATTTATCATCGCAAGTTGTGGAAGTCGTCCTATAAAAACCACTTGTATCAAATTTGTAATGGTTTCATGGTTCCCGTTTATTATTCAATTTTTGATAAACCCATTTCAAGGATCTCCTACCTAGCCTCCTTTGATTTGCCCGCAGTGGCTAGTTGGTTTGGAGAAGAGCATTTTTACTTATATTAGAGTGTTTGACAGCCAAGCCAACCCTCATGTCCTCCCCTTATATGTTCCTGATAAATTACTGGCAAGGGAAATTGCATATCAGATTACAGCTGAGAGTACTACACAGACTCTCAAAAAAGAGAAGAAAAGGGGCTGTCCTACTTTTCCCTTCAGATGTGGTGTCTTTACCCTGCATGATCTCAAACATGCAGAAAAAGAGGCCACAAAGTTTCAAGCTTTAAATTTGGCTACAATCCCGAATAGAGCATTTGACCCAAAGCGAACTGCCTATGCCGCTTTGGAACATGCCAAATTAGCAACGTTTGATCATAAAGAAGATATGTTCGATGACATGTTCTCTTCAGCTGAATCAATAGGTCAAGCCAACGAAATCGCCAAGATGAGATACAATGATGAAGGTTTAACTGAGTTTAATAAACTTAGAGAGCAGAGGTTGCAAACTCTGCCTCTAGATTTATTAACCCTAACCCCAGCAGCATCATCAAGCGAGCCTGGTCAGCAACAGACAAAGGAACCTCCTGCCACAACGAAAGATCATAATAGCAAACAGGAGGAACAATAGAGGAAAGACCAAGAGGAGAAGCTGAAGAAAGAACAGGAAGAGCGGTTAAAGAAAGAGCAGGCGGATAAAAAGAGAAAAGAACAAGAGGAGAAACAACGCAAAGAACAAGAGAAAAAGCAGCGCAGAGAACAAGCGGATAAACAACAAAGAGAGAAGGCAGAAAAACGGCGAAAGGAACTGGAGGAGCAACAAAAGGAAAAACAAGAAAAATTGCTGAAGGAGTCTCAATCTAAACAGACCACCACCGATACTAATGTGGGTACTATCACAGACCCTGAATTGCTAAAGGAATGGCAGCAGTTCAACACCATTATCAGTGGAGGGAAAGATTCAAAAAGTACCGATACTCCTAAGACCAGCAATATGCAGGATGATACCTCATCTCAGGTTCTGAGTGGAACCAACGGCCCACCTAAAACTAAAGATATTGAAGTAATTCCGAAAGGTCCCAGCGATCAAATCATTCTACAAGTAGAAGATATTCCGCCATTGGATGTCTTCTACAGCCCAAGGCACAGAGCAGTGGTAAAACGATCGAGGAAGAGATGAAGGCTTGATCAACCTTCTATCTTCCCAGAACAAACGGTCATGGGCAACGTAGTGTGGAAGGAGAAGTTGGATCCCTCCGACGATTTAACTAAATTGTCACAGTACGCTGGAGCCTATTCAGCTGCAACCATTGACAAAGCATCAGAGGTGAGTCTATTGTTAAAAACTAAAGACCAAGAAATCTCCACTTTACAGACAGAATTAGCCGAGATAAAACAGAAGGTAATGCAAGCGGAGGAGCAGTTAGCGGCACAACAATAGAAGACAGCGCAGGCAGACGAGAAGTTATTGGCGCAACAACAAATAAATAATCAATTGGCTCAGCAATTGGAAGTAGAAAAATAGAGGATTGATCAGGCAGAGATCTAGAAACAGAACGAATTAACGGAGGCTTTGGAAAAGTTGAAAGCAGCAAATGAGCAAATGGTGAAAACCAAGGACGAGCAAATCGCTCAAATAACATCGCAGCTAGAGAAAATAAAAGGAGATTCGCAGATAACAGAGTTCAGGAAAGAGGCAACGTTGATAAACAATGCGCTAATATCGAAAATTAAACTCTTGTGTCAACAAATCTCTCAAGCGGAGCCACTCTGCGAATTAACTACATCCATGAATGAGCAGGTAGAGAAAGCTAGGGATGACTTGAATCAAGCCGATGAGGCTATTACTGCATATCTTGAATGGCAAGATTCGAAGTCAGGAAAAGCCTCCAATTTTCCCAGGATACTTGAGGTTCATAAAGATATACTTTTCACGGAATGGCACACACAAGTGTTAAAGGCAGAGAGAGCAGCTTCAAGATGTAGATTAACTTCTAGCAATTTAGTTGATCTAGTTAACGACACACCGAGAAAGATTATTACAACAAATGTATTGGAGAAAACCTGTTATCCAGAGTTAGAAGGTGGAGGAAGATTAATCGCCGGAGTTAATAGTTTAAACATGGAAACATATTGGCACTTCCTATTTAAGCCTCATGAACAAAGAGCCGCTCTCAAGTGTTTAACAGATGCCATCCAATGTATGATTCCCGACATCCAAGACGCCACCTATGCTGCCCAGCTCAGTTCGCGCCTCAACAAACCTCTGGAAATTGAGCCAATGCTTGCCATTAATCAGCTCAGATTTAAAGGAAAGCAACCGACTGAATATATCATCCTCCAGCTCCCCAGATCGCCAGCCGAAATGGCAACAAAAGTTATTGATATCAGTTTAAGTAGCATTTCTGTTTTATAGATATTTAGATTATTATTATATTTATAGACCCTTTCATGTTTTTAGAAAGGGTCGTAAAATTTTGTAATAGACTTAACAGACTGAATTTTGCACTACTGTGCTTCAGCCTTTATTCTTTTATGAAACTCGACCAGTCGTTCTTACTTTAATGAAGAAATTTCTTTATACAATTGTGCACTATTGTCGTTGATTGAGGAATGTTTATGCGTTAAGGGAAGAACTACACATAGTGATTGATATCTGGGAGTGGCAAGCAGCTCAAATGGTATTTCTATCTTTGTCTGAAGTCATTATGTGTATGTAAATTGTTATGTAATTATTCTTGCTATCGTTGATTGTATGCATGCGCTATAACAACAAATCTTATTCATTCCACTATTGGATGTTTATATGATGTGCCTTTACTTTTAAATCATGTATATGATGATGATATGAATGTATAAAGTGTAGTAATTTCGCTTCAATCACTGTGCTTAACTATTTAAGTACAACAATCTCAAATGATTCAATATCTATGTCTTAAAGATACAGTCATCTATATGTTTGTCTTTTAGACATAGAGCATCAAAAGCTACGCTTTAGAGCTCAATAGATTCCCGAGATAGTTTCATTTACTTATATTTCTGTCAATAGTTTCAGCCTTCCACCTATCACTAGTGTTATCTACAAAACATTCACTCATCCCATTTATCTATTCCTGGGAAATTGGTCCCATTACCCCCAGTCGGAGCCACTATCCCAAACGGAAAAGGAGCTGTTGTTCTATCGCAAGGTCACTATATCGTAGTATCGCAAAATCGCAATTTCGCAGTGTCGTAGTATCGCAATGTCGCAATATCGCTATATCGCTTAATCGTAGTGTCGCAATATCGCAGTATCGCAATATCGCAATATCGCAGATCGTTATAATCCTTATGTGTAATTCATGTGATTTTTGCGATGCACGATATGCGATATCGCATATCAGTGATTTTAGAGTTTTTCAATGTGAGTGCTTCTTTAACGTATGCGTTGCGATGAAGTTTTGCGTCGCAATCTCGCGTTTTTCATCATTTTAACTCATTAGAAGGTACTCTATCATTCTTTGAGCGATGCGATATCCCTTAAGGAGTGAATTTTACTTTCTTCATTATGAAACTTAGGTTTTTTTAGATTATTCAAGGTTTCCTAAGTCCATGATGTTGTAAGTTTTATCTAAAAGGAAATATAACACTAATTGATTTTTTAGATTTTTACTGAGGGTCCCCACTTATTTAGTATTAGCAATAACACTTCATAAGAAGGGGGGTTGTTGGTGGCCACAACAATTGGCGATTCACTTGGAAGAACCAATTATCTTTGTGTTTCTATTGAATTTTTTCATCTTCCAAAACAGAATTTTTTTTAGAAAATTAAACTTTATTATGGAAAGATAAAGTACATTATGCTCTAACCTGTCAATGACATTTTGTTTCAGCTATTTTCAACTTTGATTATTTGCTGCCTCAAGTTAGTCCTTGTGTTTACATCAGTCATTACTTGGTCTGTAAAGATAAAACAAAGTCTTCTTTGTAAACCAGTTTTAAAATATACTCATTTGTCGTAGGTAGAGCCTCTGCTGCCAACAGGCGTTCATAGCCTCAACAGGGTTACCTTTTACCCAGCAATGATCCTTTATCCTACTTAAAGAAACCTACAACTCTTAAAGAAGAATCCACATCTACACTTATTGCTTTGATTTTTTCTTTTTATTCTTAAAGAACAATGTCTTGGTTTGGTGGCCAATTTATGACACAATCATTCACTTGATTTATAACTTTGCTGAGCAAGCTGGCTCGTGATGAGACCCCTTGCCTCTTGATTGTAACAATCTTGAGTCATTGCCCTGTTATGGTATGCAGTATTTGGCAAAATCAGCAAGTTATAATATCTGTGATTATGATAAGCCGGCTCGTGATGAGACTTCTCATTCTTCAAGATAAAGTGTATCCTTGGATTGTTCCTCTGAAAGTTGTGATTTCGTTAGCAGGGAGGAAGTCATTGTCTTCTTTAGATAGCTCTGGACGACAATGATAGAGTTTTTGGAAGTAACTATTCTACAGAGAATCTTTATTTTGTTATTGATACCTTTCATTGTACTGATATAAAACAATTTCTTCACTAAAGGTTTATTTTCATCAAACTTTTATGAAGTTGAAACTACTGTCATATCTAGGCTAGAGTCTTAACTGTATCTTTCAATAATAAAGATCAATTTTCCAAAAGATTTGTTATTTATACAAGCGAAAAATCAAAATCTGAAAGAGAGTTGGTATCTTTTTCGTAAATGCCTAATGTAACCATTCACAACTGGTTTTATTCTGCAAAAAAAAAAACTATTACTCTACAAAATAGAAGACTAATCTTCTATGGAAAATATTTCTTAAGAATTTGTCCATTGACAGGCAAAGAGTCTCTTTTACCTGCTAAATCCTTTAACACAAATGTCGATGGACCTACGACTTCTACAATTTGAAAAGGGCCAAGCCACATTTCTTTTGGAAATTTTGTATGTTTACCGCTTTTCTTCGTGTGCCTTGTCCATTTTAAAAAACTAAATCTCACCACTTGAAATTCTTTTCTGGTCATTATAAATTTTTGAATCAAAAGAGGAATTTTACTAGTGCCCGGTGATGAGCATGACATTTTTTTAGCTTATTCTTGTTTGTTCTTCTAATTTGATTATTTCCATTTGCCTTAAGTGTAATGAGTGAAGTTGGTACTTTCATCAATGTATTGAACTAGAGACAAAGAAGAATTGCTAAATGAAGTCAGAAGAACAACTTCTCTCCCATAAACTAAATTAAAGGGAGAAGTGCCGATGGAAGCTTTTTTTGTTATTCGGTCTGCCCATAAAGCGTATATTAAGGATTTATGCCAATTTTTCTGATTTTGGTCTACTGTTCTTTTGATAATCCTGATTAGGTTTTTGTTTGTAGACTCGGCTAATCCGTTGCCTTGTGGAGAATAATTGGCCGAATATTTAAGTTTGAATCCTCTTTTAAGTGCAAATTCAGTCATTGCATTTCCAGAAAAGTATGATGCATTATCGAACATTAAAGCGGAAGGTAATACAAACCTGGTGATTATAGATTGACCTATGAACTCAATGATATTTTTAGCATTAGCCGTCTTGAGTGGAACTGCTTCTACCCACTTAGTAAAATAATCTGTTGCTGTAAGGATATATCTATGTTGCTTGGAAGAGTGAGGAACGATCTCACCTATTATGTCCAATCCCCACTGACTGAAAGGTTGATCGACGTTAACTGGTTGTAGTGGTAAGGATGGCTTCTTCTGTCTTCCAGCAGTAGTTTTGCAGACTTGACATTTCCTCACATAACCATGCGAGTCTTTAAATAATGTGGGCCAGTAATATCCTGCACACAAGATTTCATGTGCAGTACCGTCTCCAGCGTAGTGTCCGCCTGCTGGCCCGTCATAGAGTTCCTGCAAGACTTTATCAGCTTCATATTTCTCAAGACATCTAAGAAGAACATAATCGTAATTCATTCTAAAAAGAATATCATTTATGAGTTGATATTGTTTGGCTTTTAATCTTAGAGCTCTTTTCTTAGTGTAATCGAGGTATGAAGGAGCATATCCATTCTTAAGATAATAAATGATATCAACATATAATGACTACTTATCGTTTAGGCTTACCTCGCACACTTGTACCTCTATAGATGGGATTTCAGAAATTTGCGACGCTCCAGCCAGCATTTTACAAAAGCGTTGACCTCTTACAATGTTTGCTGGTTTAGTTTCTATGTCATATTCTTGTAAGGTAGTTACCCAATTGCCCCTCTTCTAACCCACATCCTTTTGTACTAGAAGATTCCTTACCGCTGGAAACAATACTATAATTTTGGTATGGGTTTTGAGTAGAAAAGGTCTGAAATATTTGATTGCTTTGAAAACAGCATAAGCCTGTTTCTCCACATCTGAGTAATTTAATTCAGTACCCTGTAAATTTGAACCAAAAAAAGCAATTGGTGCTTCCGCCTTTTCTTGATTCGTTTGAGTAAGTATCGCAGCCTATGACTTATCTGAGGCAAATGTGTATAAAATAAAAGGCTCTGAAAAATTCAGAGTTGCTAAAGATGGAGCATTAATAATAGCCTGTTTGATCAGGTTAAACGCTTCATGTTCATCTTGGCCCCATTTAAAATTA
>APFE031332671.1:0-17836 GCA_000404065.3 Pinus taeda
TTTGAGATTCATGATTGGGAATCTCATGTATACAAGTGGAAGAAAGCCCTCTATGGCTTGAAGTAAAACACCTCTATGGCTTGAAGTAAAACACCTCGGGCCTCATATGAGAGGATTGATAGTTGTCTGATGAAGCTGAGATTCACTAAAAGTGAAGCCGATCCAAACCATTGTTTGAAGGTTGTGGATGATAGACCTCTCACACCGGCACCTTTTGAGGACGACCTATTTCTAACAGGTGCAGACCCTCTCATTTGCAGAAGTAAGAGGGAGTTGGATTCCAGATGTGGAAAGGTAAAACTAGAAGCCCGCGACTACCTCATGGATCTTAACTTTTAGAAGTTATATGGTAGTGATGCCGGACCAGATTTGGGAAATGCCTCTGAGTTGCATAAACTAATTTGCATTGATGTTTTTGGTGAACTTCCGTCCAAATATATGTTTTGCAATTAGCATGGTGAGCTCATATTTGATTGAGCCTCGCTGGATTGGTGCCAAGAATCTTCTGAGATGTCTCGGGGCACAATCTCTCATGGATTGAATTACGCTGCTGGAAATATGAAGCTGCGTGATTGTTCGAATGCTGACTAGGCAGGCAGTGTGGAAGATCTCAAAAGCACTTCTGAGTGTTGATTCTCTTTGGGTTATGCTTCGATATCATGGATGAGCAGGACACAGAAGTCGGTTGCTATAAGCACCACCGAGACCGAATACATAGCTACAAGTATGATCTCGTATGAAGTTGTCTGGTTGTGGAAGCTCTTCAGTGAGTTGTTTGTACACATGATGAAAACCACCGTGATCCTTTGTGACAACCAGGGGGGATTCGATTATTGAGGAATCCCATATTCGATGATTGCTCCAACAGATAGACATCAGATACTACCTTATCTGGGATATGATAAGTCGATGAGCGAGGAGGCTCCATCGCATTGAGGCTGATGTACAAGTCGTAAACACTTTGTCAAAGCCTGGGGAAAGGTCAAATTTGTGATTTTCACGAACAACTTGGAGTCGTTGAGAGACCTTTGTATAAGGGTCCTACATGTTGCATGCATTGAGCTCTGGGAGCTTTGGGGGGCTTGGGGTACTTACTAGAGCGACATACGACCACAGGGCGACTCACCCTCCCCTGGTGGTGCGCTATGTACAGGGTGATAGGTTCAACCTTTCCCTGTGATACCTCGTGGCAACTATGGAACAGGATGATTAGTTCTCCTGTGGGTCGAGATGATTAGTTCTCCCATGGCAACTATGAAACAGGATGATTAGTTCCCTTGTGGACTGGGATGATTAGTTCTCCCGTGGCAACTATGGAACAGGATGATTAGTTCTACTGTGGGTCGGGATGATTATTTCTCCCGTGACAACTGTGAGCCAAGATGATTAGTTCTCCTGCGGGCCAGGACGATTAGTTCTCCTATGGCAACCAATGGACAAGATGATTCGTTCTCCTTTGGACAGGATGATTAGTTCTCTTGTTGAGGCATCCTACCCATGCAGTATGGGACTCATGGGAAGTACCTCTCATCTGATCAATGAGCAAGGAAATGGGGTTAGGGACCATAGAGGTACTATCGATGGACGCATCGTTGTATCTACCGTACTCCCTCTGCTAGGATGACCTTCATTGATCTGGGATCAACTAAACTAATCTGGGATCAGTATGAGTGGTTTGAAACACTCTCTTGTGATATTGATCTGGGATCAATAAAACTGACTTCGGGTCAATAGAGAATGGTATGAGACATTCTCGATCAATTCTTTGTCTTCATGGTTCAGCAGAGCAGAGCAGTGCAGAGCACTGATGGCAGAGATAGTACAATCAGACATATGGATCAGCAGATGGAGTTCTCCCTAGTTGAGAGGGAGTGTTAAAATTGGCAACTAGGGCCAAACTCCATGTGGGTCATCTTACTTATGGCAGCTGATATTTTTCTTGGATCCCTCTTATCAAGAGGTGTAGGATTGATCTAAACATCATCCGATTCTGATAAGTATTCATGGAGTATGAATTTATTTGTGTTATGGGACAATTCGTCAAGGTCGGCCAACAACCAAATATACCCAAATTGTGCTCAACGTTTTAGTATAAATAAAGGAGGACTTCAAGTCATTTGATAATCATCTCTTGTGATCTCACTCTCCACTTATTTGGGTTTTTAGTGGAAGAGGAGGTCTAGAGGAGATGCTTTCTACACAGCGCTAAAGAAGGGTCATCTAGGAGAGCCCTAGCTGCAAACTTGTACGAGATCTGGCCACAAATCTAAGAGGCCCTAATTAGCAGCTAGAAGAGCCCTAATCCACAGGTAAAGAGAGCCCTAATCCACAGCTAAATTGAGCCCTAATCCGCAGCTAAAGAGATCCCTGATCCGCAGCTAAAGTGAGCGTTAATCCGCAGCTAAAGTGAGCCCTAATCAGCAGCTAAAGAGATCCATAATCCGTAGCTAAAGTGAGCGCTAATCCGTAGCTAAAGGATGCCCTAAACCACAGTCAAAAGCGGCTTCTTAGCCACAGCAAAGAAGGGAGATCTACCCACTGTTTAAGGGAACTTCTACATGCAACAGGCAGCCCTAATCCGCAGACATGAGGAAGCCTTAAGGAGTCTTCGCTGCATATCTAAGGAAGGGTTAAACGTGCCCTAAACACAGTCTATACATGGCTTAACGCAATCACATTAACACTATTCTAGGCTGCATTTGTGGAGGGTCTCATGTGCCCTTAGACTGCTGTGAGAAGGGATCTGAATGGTTCCTTATATGCAGTCTCCTGACTGCCCTAGCCACAGGAAAAGAGAAGGTTACAGCAATTCATTAGTGGGACTATTTGGGAGGTCTACTATATCAAGGAGGTCTGTAATGATGAAGCATGGAAGGCAACATCTCATTGGAGGACAACCGCAGTCATTAAAAGCAATTCTCGGTCAGCTTAGATGGGTTGTTAGGGACTGTGGTCAGTACCCTAACCAGTCCCTGAATTGCAGCATTACAGCATGTTCAAGAGTTGACATTTCTATAGACTAAATATTGTTGTGTTAATAATGATTGGAAACTATCTGGGATATGTTTGTTGCTAGGTGCTAGGCCGCAGGCCATAACACCATAGCAAGAGTTGTTATGGGCAGTGTATCAAGGTGTGCAACATAAGTGTATCAAGATGCATCACAAGGGGATGCAGTGTGATGGGCATAGTAAGGTACAGTTTGAAGATGCAGCACAAGGAGGTGCAGCATGATGATATGGTGCAGCAGCATGATGTATGCAGCATGATGATGAAGAGCAGCAAGATGGGTACAACATGAGGTACAGCTCAGCAGTAATGCAACATGGTGCAGCGCTATGATGATGGACATGGTATGATGGTGCAGCATGGTGCAACGCTATGATAGGGTGATGGAATCACATGAGTCCATATCAGTTACCTCATGAAACATCTTCTTAGAGAAGATCTATGTTCTTACCTTGTCAAGTCGAAGTGTTGACTTCTGTTGTAAATGTACTATCTCTCTCTCTCCCTCTGCTGAACTATTGAAGAACATATAAGAAGAATTGATCAAGGATTTCCCCCCATTGAGGTTTGTCCCTGGCTAGCGCCACATCTTGTGTCCTCTTGTCTTGGCTTGTCTTCTGCGATTTTTGTTTATGTTCTATCTGCAAGTTTACTTTAATGCTGATGTGATTGCTAATCTGGAAAAGATATTGAGCTAACTGTGAAAATTGAAATAAATTGCTCTAAGCATAGAACATAACTAAACTTAATAGATGAGGATAGATCTGGTTCGTCACCCCCCTCAACTAGGCCAACCTCTCATCATTTCAATGGATTCCACCCCAGAACTCCTGCATACTAAATCTTCCTTGAGCCATGCGCTGTCTATGGTTTAACCCATCACTGTGCATACATACCCAACTTCCTTGATCTAGTTGGCTACCCCACAGCTGGCCAAGATCATGGCTCTGATACCACTGTAATATTCCAAATGGAAAAATACCGTAGATAACAGAAGCAATGAACTAGCTACGACTACTAAATTCAAAAATGCACAACAATACACATTTGAACAGGAAATAATGGGCAAAAACTCTCATTCATTGTATTAATTTTGATAAATATGAATCCAATAAATGAGATCAGAGGAACCTAGGCTTGCTACAACAAGCTAGGCAAGACCCAAGTTGGAATTGTGATGCCCAAGTGTTGGAATGACTCCACCAAAAACCTCTTCGCTGACCCATAAAATTATTGCCACTACTGTTGTAGGTGAACTAAGATTTCAGCCCTCAAATCTACTCCAAACATTTTGATTTTCCACATTAGAGACGATTTTTGGAAGAGGAGGAAATTTCAGCCTTAGGACTTAGGAGGAAGCAGGGGAATTGCAACTCTAGTGGAACGTGGGGCCCACAAGAGAGAAACTTGGCCCAAGGCATCAATTTGCACTAGTGAGAAGAGAGAGAAAGGAAGGGATGCGAATTAGTGGAAGGCGAAGGCCACCAAGGGAGAGAGGGCCAATAATTATAAATAGAGCTTGGAGGCCTCCATTTTGGTATCTTGGATCATCTTAACTTTAACCACTAGTTCCCTTGAGCTGCTAGGCCAAGACAACCCGTGTTGTTTAGCACAAGGATATCCCGGGTGGGTATTCCACCATCATTTCAGAGAACTTCGAGTGTCTCCCTAATGAGGCAATTTGGGGAGCTCAATTCAGAGTTTCCATTGGGCATATTTGCGGTCATTTCCTTCAGTTGGAAGGAGTTTCCCTTAGGTGCAGGATATAAATTTGTGGCTCTTGGAAGGACCGGTGAAAAAGGGAATTTGGGCCAACCATTTAGCAGAGAATTCTTCCACAAAGAGGGTTGCAGTTTCTTGTCAAATTGCAGGTCCGTTGGCGAGGGGTTTGGGAGAGTTGAGCTGCTCCACTTCTTGGCGTACGAAGGGGCTCACTGGGTATTGTTGTACAGTCACTTGGGCAAGGAGAACCTGTGGTGTGGCTACTACGAAGGAATAAGGGAAATTTTGGGAGGAAGTAACCTGGTGAGAACGAGATTTTCTAGAAGAGATTTGGAGCATTTTGTAGCAGATTTCATCTACAACCAGTAACTGGGCACATTGGATTCAGCCCAAACCCTTTCTGGGTTTTTGTGGGTCTGATGAGAGAAGGCTAGCATTAATTTTACAAAATTTTCTAAGCACTTATGAGGGCAGAATTCCTAGTTCCATTTAGCAGCCAACAACATAAATTGTTGGAGGAGGGCGCAGTTTACTCTGGGACCACTTCCACCACTTGGGTCTGTGAGATATTTCTGGGTTTTGTTGGAGTTGGTGTGGAGAGCCTACATTTAATTTTGCAAAAATTTTGGAGTAGATTTGAGGGTCGAAATCTCAGTTCACCTACGACAATAGTGGCAGTAATTTTTTGGGTTAGCGCGAAGGTTTTTGGTGGAGTCATTCCAGCACTTGGGCATCACAATTCCAACATGGGTTTTGCCTAACTTGTTGCAGCAAGCCCAAGCTCCTCTGATCTCATTTATTGTACTCATATTTATCAAAATTAATACAATGACTCAGAGTTTTTGCCCATATTTCCGTGTTCAAATGTGTATGGTTGTGGATTTCTAAATTTAGTAGTTGTAAACTTGTAGCTAGTTCATTACTTCTATTATCTACGGTATTTTTCCATTTGAAATATTACATTTCTCTAGAAACTCACACGAATCAACTCAGAGATGATCTTAGTCGTTGACGAGGATTTAATCATGGTCGTTGGTGAGCCAACAAGAGATTATAAGAGGAGGTTGATTAGGTTGCAGCTAAACACACAAGTGAGAAGCCAGTAGTGTGAGTTCCTTGGCAGATCGAGCTATCCAGCTATAGAGGTCGAGCAGAGGAAGAGAGTTCAAGTCAGAAGGGACATAGAGGGGCAGAGACAGTGATTCCAGAGGAAGTTTCCAGTTTTGGAGAGTTAGGAGAGGAGGCAGAGTTAATTCTGCAGGATGTTGCGCAGAGCCTCAAGAAGGCAGTTCGATTTGGCTGGGCAGGGGGAGGATTCAGTGGTCGAAGGCCAGAATAATTTTCCAGAGGGACCAAGCATTCTTTCCAGAGCAGTAGCATCCAGTCAGAGGTAGATTCGTGGCAAATCCGGGTAGAACGTGTGAGTGACTGCGCAAGGCTTGCGCAGAAGTTGCGTAGAGTGGTCAGAGTTAGCTAGTTCAAGTGGCCAGACTAAGCTAGGATTGTTTCTGGAGAGTACATTTCCCTCAGTGATTTTGCCAGTATTTCTCTCAAACGAGATTCCTTGTTTGTCATCCATTTTATTGTACTAAGAATTTCACTGCTGCATAATAATAAAACCCTCAATTGTTGCACCGGTTTTCTCGCATTGGGTTTTTTTGGGGAGATTTGTCCAAAAATAGCTGTCATTTTTATGTGTGTGTGCTCTATATTTCTCAGTGTCCAGCATTTCATTTTTCACAGCGTTCTTATGGTGAATATTGTAGTTGTGATTTTATTCGTTATTTGTCATAGCAAATAAACTGCACTTAATTTTTATTCAATTAGAAGAATAATTTCCAATTGTTGCAATAGATTAAAAATTTCACATGGTATCAAAGCGAGTTTGATAGATTAGAGGCTCAAAGACGAAGAGGGAGAAATTCGCAGCTCAAAGGGAGCAGCAGCGCAATATCTTCAAGGTTTGAGCAAAAGTTGGCCAGGCAAGTCGAATTGCTAGACAGGGTTCGATTTTCCAGTTGCGGGTGGTAGGAAACGTTCGATTTGTCCAAAAGCAGTTCCAACAGGGAGTGGTGAAGCAGGGAAACAATTCTGGTCAAGCAAATCAGTAAATTTGCAGGGCAGATCTGGGAGCAGTTTTTTTTTTGCAGCGGTTTTTGCAGTTGCAGAATCAACATCGAGTGCAAGAGAAATAGCACACAGAGGGATTTTTTTTTCTTAGAGGGTTTCCAGATCAAGGAAATCTGAAATTTCCAATTACAGGGGTAGAACGAACAAGCAAGACTGCACATTCCAAAAAGGAGTGTGAATTGCAAAGCAGGTAGCCAAGCAAGAGAGGAAGAGATTCCTGTTTATTTCCCAGTTGTGAGTTTTGCAGAAAATGACCTCAACAGGATTTTGTGATCAAGACAAGTTAGTTGGTGCATCCAACTATTGTATCTGGAAGGCCAAGGCCCAAGATGGCTTTCCTACTGGATGAGTTTGGTTTGAAGACTTACACAGAACAAGTTATAGTCGTACCTACAGATCCGCAACAGCTAGAAAACTACAATAAGGGGATGGCCAAGGCAAAGCGGTTGATCCTTGATGGACTTCGAGATCATATAGTCTCACACATAGCAGCCAAGAATACGGCCAAAGAAATGTGGGATGCTCTCGCAGCACTATACTAGAATCCTTCCGAGAATTGGAAGTTGTTCCTGAAGGAGTAGCTGAGAAGCACCAGGATGCATAAGGGAGAAGGAGTTTCCATCCCTTACCAAGATTCAAGATATCTGAATTGAGCTTGCCATAGTTGGAGAGATGCCACAAGAAGCTAAGCTTGTCGTGTAGCTGTCAATGGTTTCACCGAGGAGTGGGCTACTTTCGTCTAAGTCATCACTAGACGAGATAAGCAAACAGGTTGGGATCGATTGTGGGCAGATTTCACGCAGAAGGAGATGCGACTTGCTCTAGTTAAGACTAGTCTCAGTAGCAGCAACAGAGGATCGAAGAGTGTAAAAGAGGAGGAGAATGTAGCCATTGCATCAAAGATAAAGGAAAAGGGAGGTCTCAGTCAAGGACAAGGCTCACAAGGAGGAGAAAAGAACAAGAAGGATTTGTCGAAGATCAAGTGCTTCAGGTGTGGTGAGTTCGGTCACTACAGTACTCAGTTTCCTCAAAAGAAGAAGGACAAGAAGGAGAAGTAGGACCAGGCAACAACTTTGGCAAAGATTGACCAATTGTCCTCCAGGTTGGAGGAAGATTTCGCTTTGTATGCAGTGAAACCTCCAGGATAGAGGTGGGGAGACATTAACCTCTAGACTCCAGAGTTGCGCAGAGCCAAGCAGGATCCCTTGAGGGTAGCATCAGGCCAGGTATTGAGCATCAAATAGGTGTTTAGCATCAGGCAAGTGTTTCCTCTTGGATCATTACGCTTGCTACAGGGGCCCACAGTGTTCAGTAGCAAATGGACTAGTGTAGAGGATGGTGCAGTCAGATCCTAAGGGGCAGTTGCAGTCAGGTGCTGAGGAGCGCAGAACAGTGGCAGCACAGACAATTACTCAGTGGACAATGCAGAGGCTAGTAACAATTAGAGACTCGGGAAGCAGTTGCAAAGCCACTCTAGTGGCACAATTGATTCAGAGATTTGTTCTCAGTTGTAGTGGTTGCAGCAACAACAGCAGCGTGAGATCAATTGCATAGCAGTGCAAATTTGGCAACAGTATAGGGTGTACAGTGCAGTGTCAACA
The DNA here is from genome assembly GCA_000404065.3 of Pinus taeda. Lineage (NCBI taxonomy): Eukaryota > Viridiplantae > Streptophyta > Pinopsida > Pinales > Pinaceae > Pinus > Pinus taeda. The sequence continues at coordinate 8,463 of APFE031332671.1, forward strand.
ACGGCACAGTTCATCCTAGAATAGCAGATGAATCAGAGTTGCGCAGTAGTTAGTCGACAGTGGCAGTTGTCACAGTTGTCAAACATCAACAACGTGTATGGGAGATGGTGTTATGAGATAGAGAGAACACCTTCCTCGCTAACGAGGGAGTGTTGATTTTTTGTAGCATTGGGCAGGTGTTCTAGTCTCAATTTAGGTTGAAGAGGCTTAGAAACACTAGAACTCCAGAACCGAGAAAAAGTTTCAGGAGAAAACACCTAGAGATGACTTAATTAAGTTAATTAATCAGTAAGTAAATTTTTCCTAAGTCTAACTTAGGGAAACTGATTAATTAATAGGAATTAATTAAGAAAGGTGAGATTTCTCTAGAAACTCACATGAATCAACTCAGAGATGATCTTAGCCATTGAGGATTTAATCAGGGTCGTTGGTGAGCCAACGAGATGTTATAAGAGGAGGTCGATGGGGTGAGAAGCCAATAGTGGGAGTTCCTTGGCAGATCAATCTATCTAGCAACAAAGGTTGGGCAAAGGAGGAGAGTTTGAGCCAGAAGGGACGTATAAGGGCAGAGGCATTGATTCCGGAGGAAGTTTCCAGTTCCAGAGATTCAAGAGAGGAGGTTGAGTTAATTCTCTAAGACGTTATGCAAGGGCTTTCTCAGAGCCTCAAGAAGGTAGTTCTGGTTGAGTAAGAGGAGGATTCAATCGCTGGAGGCTGGAATAATTTTCCAAAGGGTCGGAGAATTCTTTCCAAAGTAGTAGCAATCAATAAGAGGCAAATTTGTGGAAGAGCCAAGAAAAGCGTGTGAGTGACTGTGCAAGGCTTGCCCAGAGAGGTCCGAGTTAGCTAATTCAAGTGGCCAGACAAAGCCAAGATTGCTTGTGGAGGAGGTTACATTTCCCTTAGTGATTTTGCCAAAATTTCTCTCAGACAGGATCGTTAGTTTAGCAATCATTTTATTGTACTCAAAATTTCACTGTTGCATAATAATAAAACCCCTCAGTTGTTGCACCGGTTTTCCCACATTGGGTTTTTCCAAGGACAATTGTCCAAAAATAATTGTCTCATTTTTATGTCTATATTTCTCAGTTTCCAACATTTTATTTTCCACAATATTTTTATGGTGAAAATCACAGTTGTGATTTAATTTGTTATTTGTTGTAGCAGATAAACTGCACTTAATTTTTAATTAGTAGAAGAATAATTTCTAGTTGTTGCAATAGATTAAAAATTTCACAACTCATGATTGTAAGCTATCTCATATGTTGTGAGTTTATATTATATGTTGTGATTCTATCTTATCTATTGTGATTTAAATTAAACTTTGGTTAAAGCTAATGATTACATAATTCAGAAATGATGAGATAAATCTATGGTTTGTGCATATTCATGTTAATGTTGTGACCAAGAACTAAAACCAACTTGATATCCTAAGTTCGTGTTGTTTAAAAAACACATGGTCAGTAGCCCTCTTGTGAAATCACCCAAACTTGTATGATTCCTTGAAAATGAATGAAGGAATTCTCTCTTTAAAGGAGTTACCTAACCTGCAACAAACAATAGAGATGGATGACTTGGCATATTTCACCTTGTATAGTGTTGAATTTGGGAAATTGACCTTTGAAGCCATGCCTTTACTCTAGATATGGTGCATTTTGGGTCTTACTAGTACCCTATTTATTCACTCTAGACAGGGCACAGTGTTGTTGAGAACCTATATTTAGGCCTTGGACATCATCCTCGAATTTTTTGGTGTTTTGGGAAGATGTACCTAGTCTTAGGAAATCTTTGCAAATCCCCAAATTTTTCATTGATTTCCCTTTTCTTAAAAGCTTCGGTAGAAATTTGGTGATCCGAAGTCCGAGGCGGGCAAGGCATAGTTGCTTGTTGCATGGCCCTGATCTCATCCAAACTAGATTTCCCTTTTCATGACATATCACATTCGGTAATCCAGAGGTCTGGTGGTGGCAAGGGTGGCCATGGTTATGTGGAGGTTGGATCCCATCTAGGACCGAATCTCCATGTCAATTATTTCTCGCATCCAGGATCCAGGCATCCGAGATCATGCAAGGTTAACACCCAAGTGCAAGTCTGAATGTAAGTAGGCCATATCACTTTCATGTGAGAATCGGATCCAGGCATTCGGGATTGGCAAGGTAGAGCTCCCATCTGCAAAGGTCAGATGCATTCGAGTCAGATTACCTTGTGATAGTTGGATATTTGTCGATCCAAAGATCAAGAAGCGGACAGGAAGGTTGGAAGGCCGAATTACCTTGCGTGAGGCTTAGATCTGTAGATCCGGGGGTTTGGGGGAGATAAGAACCATCACTACATTGCAATGTCGAATTGCCCATGTACCGAATATAACAGTGAAATGCTACAAAACACGATGGTTGAGGACTTGGTGGGCCCCACACCCGAGCTGACGTGGAAGTGCCACAGGGGACCATGTGGATGTCGCAAAGGAACCCATTGATGATGTGGACCCCATTTTGTTGATGTGACAATGCCTTGTGAGTCACACATGGATGCCATGTGGTAGCACCCCTAATGACATGAACCCTACACTACATTGACGTGGTAGTGCCACATGAGACAAATAGGGGCCACATGGCAACACAACGCTGACATGGCCTAATGTGATTGGTCAAGCTTCAAAAGGGCATAACTTTCAATTTGGGAGTCCAATTGAGGTAAAATTTATATCGCCAAAAAGCTCTCAACGAGTTGAACATGATGGTGACATTTGTTTTGAGATTTGAAGACTTCAAAAAAAGAGGATTTTGTAAACCCATCTTCATAACAGAGCTTGGAGATCGGGTTAAAGTAAACAGAGAACACCTCCCACAGTTAAGAAGGGACATGGGGGTTGTTGAGAATTCAATAAGTCAGTAAATATGTTAATTCTCTTTAACTTGATAATTGGTTGTGTTATCTTTTACCTTGTTAGTTTTTTTCCTTATTATTACAGTGCGAGATATATCAAATAGCTACCAAACCAATAAGAACGAGTAACACAATATATAGGTTGCAAGCTAGGGCCAAAACCCCTCCTCTTGAGGGGAAAACCCTTAAATCTTTTCTCTTCTTATAGATTCTTTAATTGACGAATACCATGACCTAGTGTCTCAAATAAATACCCTCCAAGATCAAGATCAACTCGGCCTCCTACAGCAAAAACTTCGACCTCCTACTGTAGATCTGAAATTATGTCTCTTGGCAACTGTTGCAATCATTGTTGCTCCTCTTAGAGACTTCAATCTTCTTCAAATAGCCTTCTCTTCCCTTTGCTTGCTTCTTCTTGAGACTTAGGGCTAGTGAGACACCATAAGACACCTTTGCTTGACTTCCTTTCTTTCTTTCCTCCAAGATCGAACCAAAGACAGCTCCAGTGTAGAAAACCTAGCTTCGACTTTCACGTGGGAGAGAGATAACTAGCCCAAGCACTTCAACCTCCTCTTCGTCCTTCTTCTTCGACTTCTCTTGGTCCTCTTCTTCGCATAGAATGAGATGTGAGTGAGTGAGTCTAATAGAGGACGAGTTACTCTCTATATATAGGCCTCTTCAAGGGTAGACGTGACTCTTCATGTAGGCTGACTTGACAGCTTCTAGGCCGACTTGATCTTGGAGGGCATTTCTACACTTTAAAGACAAAAACAATTGTTTGTTTACAACAAACAATGTGCACATTGGGTCTTCAATATATGACAATGACTCTTAAACCTAGGACAAACCCTTGAAGCACTCGATGGGTGCTTGACCTATAAAAAAAAGGACTTGAGTATGAAACCCATGCTTCAATAATAATTTCTTTTCAATTTATATTTTACAAGAATACATTACATACTTACGAAGACCAAACCTAGTTACACATTTTTCAACATTCCCTCTTAACTAGGAAGGTATTCAGAAGAGGTACATGGTCATTCTCAATCTGAAGAGATCTCATAAAAAGAGTCATCATGGTAACCCATCTATCTAGCATCATATTTAGCCATCATTGTCACATAGCAAGGCCTTGACTAACAGCTCTATGTTAGTCTATCTCTCCACAAGATCAGAGCACAATGCTGGCAAGCCCAATGATTTATAGACACCATCATCATTGTCTCTCAAGGTACATACTCCACCCGAGTGTTCACTGAGTATGACCTTCCAATGAACTATTTTATCTTGGGTAGCTAATCCTCAAAGAATATCGGTCCATGACTACTCTTGTCTTGAATGCCCTACCTCATTTTCAAAGAGTGTCGAATGCCAGATGGTTACCTAATCCTCCATTCTTTCTTCCCAAGTGAAGACAAGAATGTAGTGTCTATCTCTCCCTCTCAATTAGGGACGATACATCAACCAAAACAAGCTTGTCTCTCAAGCACACAAGCTTCTTGTTCAGAAGTGACTTTGTCAATATGTCAGCTACTTGCTCATCAATGGAGATACATTGTAGTTGCAACACACCATTTTGCACTAGCTCTCGAATGAAGTGATACTTGTTGTTTATATGCTTTGTATTTCCCTAAAACATTGGATCTTTAGACAAACGTATACAACTGGTCTTATCACAAAGTAGCATTGTAGGGTTCATTGGTCCTTCAAATAGGTCGGATCGCAACTTCCTCAACCATATTGCTTCTCTACTTACTTCACAGGCTGCAACGTATTTAGCCTCAGCACTACTCAAAGCAACTGTGTCTTGCTTTTTACTCATCCATGAGATCATGGAGGATCCCAAACTGAAACATCCTCCTGTGGTGCTCCTTCCATCTTGATCACTGCCTCCCTAGTCGGAGTCTGTATATCCAATCAGTGCAACATCATTCCCTCTATTATACTTTAGAAAGTAGTGGATGGTTCCTTGTAGATATCTCATAATATGTTTTGCTGCTACCCAATGATCATGCTTTGGCTCAACTTAGATTTGACTGAGAACATTTACTGCAAAGCATATGTCTGGTCGAGTATTCACCAAGTACATCAATGAGCCAATACGTTGCCTATACTTGGAAGGATCCACAAGGCTAGATTTGGGACTCCTTAGTCTCTTCAAGTTTGTGATCATCGAAGTAGTCATCGATTTGCAATCCATCATGTCAAACTTCTTCAGCAGCTTGATCATGTACTTTCCTTGACCCAAATAAACTTCATCAAGCCCTTGCCAGACTTCTAGTCCCAGATAGTAATGCATCAGCCCAAGATCCGTCATGTCAAACTTTGTTGCTAGTTGCTTCTTGCATTCTTCAATTCGACCTTCTACACTTGTCAAGAAAAGATCATCTACATACAGAAGAATGATTACAGATTCTCCATCTACAACCTTAATATAAAGGTTTGGATCAGCAAAACTTTTTGTGAAGCCTATTCTTTGTAGATATGCATCCATTATAGCATACCATGCCCTTGGAGCTTGCTTGAGGCAATATAATGCTTTCTTTAGTCTGCAAACATATGCCTTCCTATCTTTAACTTTGAACCCCAAGGGTTGTTCAAGGTAGACTTCTTCATCTATTGTGCCATTCAAAAACGCAGTCTTGACATCCATTTGGTGGATATTCCATCCCATTGATGTTGCCAGAGATACTAATGATCGAATCGCTGTATATGTTGTTGTTGGAGCAAATGTTTCTTCATAGTCAATGCCTTCAAGTTGAGAGAAGCCCCTAGCCACAAATCTTGCTTTATACTTATCTATACTTCCATCAGCCGCATGTATGATCTTATAGATCCATTTGGAAGTAACCACAGATTTGTCCTCAGGCCTAAGTACAATCTCCCAGACTCCATTCTTCATTATAGATTGATATTCTTCATTCATGGCATCTTTCCATCCCTTATTATTTACAGCCTCTTCAAAAGTGGATGGTTTTGCTTCTATTAGTTATGTATGCAGCATACCCAGAATATCTTTTGGGTTTCTCGCTTTCTCTAAATGATCCTTTCGCTGCCTTATGGCCTTCTACATCAAGTAGAGTAGATTTAAACCAATTAGGTATTTTTCTTGTTTCAGGGATGACTACAGGTTGAATAGGCTCATTGGGACCTTCTTCTTCATGGTGTGATTCTTCTTCTCTCTTGTCTACTTCCTCCTCAAATACAGGAAGTTCTTCATCATTAGAGTCTATGGAAAGTTCCTTTGATTTCTTGAAAGCTATGCTTTCATCAAATATGACATCACGACTGGCTTCTATGTGATGTCCATCTTTCATGTAGATCCTATAAGCTTTCGATGAGTTGTTGTACCCAACAAATGTTCCCTTCATTCCTAAAGGATCCAACTTCTTTCTTTTGTCCTTGTGTATGTGGATATATACAGGACACCTAAAGATCCGGAGATGATCTACAGATGGCTTCTTTCCAGTGAACACTTCTTCCAGAGTTTTGTTGTCTAGAGATCTGTGGGGACTTCGATTATGAATGTAGACAACTGTCTTCGTGGCTTCTCCCCACAGAAACTTAGGTCAATCCCGATCGTGTAACATTGCTTTTACACTTTCTTCAATGGATCTATTTTTTCATTTTGCAACTCCATTTTGCTCGGGATTGTATGGGACTATCAGCTCCCTCTTAATCCTAGACTCCTTACAGAATGCTATAATCTCCTTGGAAGTATATTCTCCTCCATTATCAGATCTTAATATCTTGATTCTTCTTTCTGTAAGGTTCTTCACTTCAGCTTTGAATTCTTGAAATTTTGAAAATACTTCGTCCTTGGTTTTCATTAAGTAAACCCGGTTTTTCTTGAATGATCATCAATGGATGTGACATAATATAGATGACCTCCAAGAGATTTAGGAGTCAAAGGGCCATATACATCGGAGTGAATGAGATCCAAGATTTATTTTGACCGTGAAGCACTGCTTCCAAATGGTCTCTTGGTATTCTTGCCCAATTTACATCCCTTACAAACTCCTTCATGATCTTCCTTTAGATTTGGAATTCCATCTACTATGGAACTTAGAGTTGGAAGGATTTTGAAATGTAGATGACCAAATCTTCTATGCCAAAGTTCACATGGGCTAATTTCAATGTGAACCAGGGCTTGGGTCACAAGAGACATTAGTCTGTAGAGTCTTCCTTCTCGAATGCCAATGACTTTAGCTTGCTCTATACTTGAGTCTTTATTCCATACAACGACCTTACCATCAATGAAAGCTACTCTATTACCCTTTTCTAGACTTAAAATGGAAAGTAAATTCTTGTGTAAACCTAGAACAAATAGAATGTTGTTGAGGTGAATGTTGCTTCCATATTCCAGTGTTATGGAGGTTGATCCAATACCTTTCACGGCATAGCTCTTGTTATCTCCAAGTTCCACTAAATAAGTGGATTTTCCTTTTCATAAGGTCTTCAATCAATTGGAGTGGCCAGCCATGTGCCTTAATGCACCACTACCAATTACCTAAATATCTTCATCTTGCAATGTGCCAGAGAGAGCCGAGAAGAGACCTTCATCCTTTTCTTTGATTGATACCTTCTTTGAAGAAAATAAGAATCTCCAAGCTTCCTTGATACCTTTCTTGAGATGGCTTGCGATCTTCTTGATGAACTTCTTCACTGTAGAGGAGATCTTCATGATGCCCTTAGATAACCTTAGCTCTGATACCATGTTGAGAATTCAACAGGGCAGTGAATATGTTAAAACTCTTTAACTTCATAATTGTTTGTGTTAACTTAGCTTTGTTCCTTATTATTACAGTGTGAGATACATCAAACAGCTACCAGGGCAAGCCAGGGCCAAGACCCCTCCTCTTGAGGGGAAAATCCTTAAATATTTTCTCTTGTTATAGACCCTTCAATTGAAGAATACCATGACCTAGTGACTCAGACAAATACCCTCCAAGATCAAGATCAACTTGACCTCCTACTGCAAAAACTTTGACCTCCTACTATAGATCTGAAATTTTGTCTCCCAACAATTGTTGCTTCTCTTAGAGACTTCGATCTTCTTCGTATAGCCTCCTCTTCCCTTCGCTTGCTTCTTCTTGAGACTTAGGGCTAGTGAGACACCCTAAAACACCTTCGCTTGACTTCTTTCTTTATTTCCTCCAAGATCGAACCAAAGACAACTCCAACGCAGAAACCCTACCTTCGACTTTCATGTGGAAGAGAGATAACTAGCCCAAGCACTTCGACTTCCTTCGACTTCCTCTTCGTCCTTCTTCTTCGACTTCTCTTGGTTCTCTTCTTCGCATAGAATGAGATGTGAGTGAGTCTAATGGAGGATGAGTTCCTCTCTATATATAGGCCTCTTCAAGAGTAGATGTGGCTCTTCATGTAGGCCGACTTGACAACTTTTAGCCCAATATGATCTTGGAGGGCATTTCTACACTTTAAAGACAAAAACAATTTTTTCTTTACAAGATACAATATGCCCATAAGGTCTTCAATATATGACAATGACTCTTAAACCTAGGACAAACCCTAGAATCAACCAATGGGTGCTTGACCTATAAAATAAAAGGACTTGACAATGAAACCCATGCTTCAATAATAATTTCTTTTCATTTTATATTTTACAAGAATACATTTCATACTTATGAAAACAAAACCTAGTTACACGTTTTTCAACAGGGGTAGGAGGAGGAAGTGCTACAGAGTGGTATTAGAGTTTAAGTTCAATGCTAGACCTAAAGAGGCTCACGAGCAAAATTTAATACAACAGTTTGATTAATGCATATGCTGATTTTCTTTGGATTTATAACTGATGCGGTTTCTAACCTTGATAGAATGCTTACATGTCATTTTATTTTTTGTGACTGACATGGGTTTTGAGTGTGTGAACAGTCAGCATACTTAGTGTTGGCATGACAAAGTAACGAGTTAATATGTTTATGCTTGATATGACTGACAGTTGTGTGTGTGTGTCACAACACATAAGAGGATACAAATTGCAACAAGAAATATAGGAATGGACATCAGTGTGGTACAATACAGTATGGACCAAAACCATCATGAGCAAGAAAAAGAAAGTTCCCCTAAAAAAATAGATACTCTCAAGAGCTTGAGAGTTGAGTTGAAGAATTGCAAAGCAGAGAATGAAAGACTCATTAGAAAACAAGAAGAATGGGTAAAGTTAAACACAATGTTGCTAGAAACATGTCCTACATGTAAGGATTGTTGCAACATGCACCTACTACTTGAAATATGGAATGGTGTCAAATTAACAAGATTAGAGAGAAACCTCATAAGGTTGTGAAGCAGAAAAGACCATCGACATGTTGGGGTTGCGGAAAAGAACATCTGAACCATGAATGCTCTAGCAACAGACGAATAGTTCATGTAAACTCCAGACTAGTGTTGAAAATATCGTTATCGACAAAATATTGGCAAGGGTCTTAAAAACATCTTATTGGCAATATCGGCGAAAATATCGGAAA
>APFE031332671.1:17983-39326 GCA_000404065.3 Pinus taeda
AGCTGATATTTACTCGGCGATATATCATTTTGCCAAAAATATCGCGACATTTTCAAATATCGTCGATATATCGGTGATATTATCAACACTGCTCCAGACACATAAACTAGCGACAATGTAGAAGAAAGATGAGGGAGCATCCAACAAGCTCTCCAAAACACTGAAAAGTCCTCTTGAATAATTGAGAAATATTTTTGGAATCTTATGGTTGCTTTAGACCTTTGGAAAGATGATGTGTAGAGGGAATGTTTTGCAATTCTTTCCTTCTTGTTGTTGGCTACATGCTTTTGTTTTGTTGACTTTGAGCATGGCCATGCTTTGTGTTGTTTGTCATGTGTTGGTGTTGTTTTCCTTTGTTTTTCATTTTTCTTCTTTGTTTCTTTTGTAGTTTGGTCTTGGTTCAATTTGTTGGGTATGGGAAAGGAAAGGAAAGAAGCTCATGGAGAAGAGTTTGTTGTTGGCTACATGCTTTTGTTTTGTTGACTTTGAGCATGGTCATGCTTTGTGTTGTTTGTCATGTGTTGGTGTCGTTTTCCTTTGTTTTTCATTTTTCTTCTTTGTTTCTTTTGTAGTTTGGTCTTGGTTTAGTTTATTGGGAATTGGAGAAGAGTTGAATAAAACCCAATTAGAAGTTCAAGGCTCTGATCAAATTTTGTGCATGCAATAAATTGCACTAGATAATAACAGATCAGTCGATAGGGCCTGGCTAGGTCCATATGAACAAAATGGGCAATGATGTATGAAAATGGCATCAAAAGGGAGTTTCCCCTAACTGAAATTGTGCTTGGCTGCTACATATTTTACATTTTATGAATGTGTAAATAATAAGAAAATAAGGAAAAGGTATAATGATGTCATTTCATCTAAAAGGAAATTTGTTGAGACCCATAGTAGGAGGATAATAAATTTATTTTAAAATATTATGACTTGTATGTGAGGTTGAGATTATTTCAGGGATTGTTGAATATTGCAATAGAAAGTATGCAACAAGCCAACTGGACTGCTTAAAAAGGCTTCAGCTGAAGATGCTTGTAATGGTAGCCAAATAAGTGAGGCAAGCAGTAAGCAAAGGTAAAGGAAAGGAATAGAGTAAGAATTCCTTTCAATTGAATTTGGTATCTTTTGTTTCTAAATTAATGCATGACTTGGATGGATACCCCAGAAAGGGTTGGCTAAGGCAGGAAGCCTTCAGTGCGAAAGATTGCAATGACTTTTGTAATGCATGCTAAATGGAATAGAGAACTAAATTACTCATAAATTACAAATATGTATCTCTCATTTCTGACTCTTTGGGATGTTGGAATAAGAGTTTGATTGTATTATGTGTTGAGATGTCAGTGTTGTCATTGATGGCCATATGGATTGAATATATATATATATAGAATCCCAAGAAGCGTTGGACCCAAGGAGCAGTCCCAAGGAGGAAGAGGAGCAGTCACAAAGAGAAGAGCGAGAAGCACTTCAAAGAGAATCCATTGGGAACCAAAGGAAAGCCATCGAAAGCAAGACATGACAAGGATGAGCAGATCCAAGAGAAGACCGCACATGCCCAAAAGAAAGAGCCAAAAGTGAAGAACAGTGATATCGGAGAAATATCATATTGGCGTTTTTATTGTGTCACAACTCCGATCTCCGATCTCCGGTGAGTGATATGGACCTCCGATCTACGACCTCTGATATGCGGACCCAACTTGACTTAATAACAATTTAATTATCAAATCGCATCCGCCCCTTTATTGGAACTTTTGAAAGGCACCTCTAATAAGATCCTTCGATAAGACCTAATCTCTGATTGTCGATATGGTTGCAGACCCGATTGGTTTCATCATAACGATTTTAATATAGTATCGCGTCCGCCTCATCGGAACTTCCCTATATCGCAAGTTTTGCACGTCGTGTCATGTTAAAACTTCCGATACAAACCTCCAATACACATTAAAAGAAAAATAATTTTTAATGTCTAGCCAACCTATACTCTGTCTCTCAAGTCGGCTTCCTCCATAGGTCATGTCTCTTCACTTCAAGGTGAAATCCATATATATATGAACTCGGATCTTCATTTCACAATCATCCAATTCGGTGATCTACCACAGAGTGCAAAACACAGTTCACAACTCGTGAACTTTACAGCACCGAGAAAAAGAAGCTAAAGGCCGAGAAGAGGAAGCAAATTTTGATTGGGTTAAAAATTGATGAAACTATATCTCGAACCTGTGGACAGTCTCACGTGGAGAGATAGGACCTATGACCTATGAACAAGTGTGTGGACAGTTATCTGTGGAGGCTCGAACCTGCAGCTTAAAGGCTCGGAGTTACAATCACCTGTGGAGCTCGGACTACACATCGGATCCGTGATTACTTTAAGGACAATCACCTGTGGCTTACAATTCGGATTTGCAACTTGCATATTGTTCAAATTAGTGGCTTACACAGTTCAGACCTATGTAACTGTGGCACACATAAGCTCGAAACTGTGGTGACTCGATCGGTGGAGGTTCAGACCAATTATAGCTCGGACCTGTAATAGACTTATGTGTGACACGTCAAACTTGAAACCTTTGCACACTCTTGAATAGTGAAGAACTCGTGGCCTTCAACAGTGAAAAATTGAAGGCTTGAACAGTGATGAATTTGGAGGATTGAACAGTGAAGAACTTGGAGCCTAGAACAATGTTGAACTTGAAGGATTGAATAGTGAAGAACTTGAAGCTTTGGATAGTGAAGAAAACTCCTATTCGAATCTTGGACAGTGGACAAATTAGGAGTATGTGGCAATCTTGTGGAGCGATTGTTTGACTGTTGAAGGAAGTCCTAAAATTTTTTAAAGTAAGTCATTCATATATTTTGTTTGTTAAATTGGAGGGTTGGTGCCCTAGAGGTCAAAGCCTCTAAAAACAGTGTTGGAGCCTTGAGAAGGATAGGGTTGGGGCCCTATAGGTTGGAGCCTGGAAGATGGAAAGATTGGTGCCCTCAAACATCATTGTACTCATTTTTTTGTAAAAGAGGATTGGTGTCCTCACTTGTTTATAATAAAATCCTTATTATTTATTTTTTTGATTATAATTGTGAAGAATCTTAACTGGTAAACATAACAATTGAAAAGAGATATTGATTCACCCCCCTCTCAGTATTCCTAACAATTGGTATTAGAGTCAGCTTCTTCATAATCAGCCTAACAGCTAGAAGAAGGATTCTTAAGTCACAATGAAGAATCAGGATAGAGGAAAAATTCCCCAATTTGATGGAACGAACTTTGGCTTTTGGAAGTGTAAGATGACATTCTATTTTATGTCTCTTGGACTTTAAGTATGGAAATCAGTTATTGATGGGTATAAAGTTCCATCTAATCCACCAACAAATCAGGACGGGAAGAAAATTTATATAGAAATGCCAAAGCATTAAATTCCATAACAAGTGGAATTATTTATTCAGAATTTACAAAAGTTATGAACTGTGCCTCTGCCAAAGAAATGTGGGCCAAGCTCATTGCTCTCTATGATGGAGACTCCAAGGTCAAAAAGGAAAAACTCCAAACACATAAAAGACAATTTGAGAGCCTTAATACGGATGATGAAGAAGATATTGCAGCCTTTTTCCTCCGAGTAGATGAAGTTGTCAACTCACTCAAAGGTTTAGGTGAAAGCGTTGAAGAAAGCACAGTTGTCCAAAAGGTTTTGAGATCTCTTCCAAAACGTTTTGATTCCAAAATCAGTGCCATAGAAGAAATGAAGGACTTGGATGACCTAAAAATGGACAAACTTCATGGGATTCTCATTGCATATGAAATGAGAAAAGGAATCCCTAACTCCAAGGAAGCTGCATTCAATGCTTCAAGGTCATCAAAGAGAGGGAAAAGTCATAATTATAGTAGTGATGATGCTGACACTGAATCTGAACTTGCCCAATTCGTAAGAAAACTAAGGAAAGGGTCCAAGCTCAAAGGAAAGTATCCTCTCATATGTTTTAAATGTGGAAGAATAGGACATTATGCTGCAAAATGTTCTCATAAACATGGTAGTGATGATGAAGGCGAATATAAAAAGAAGATGTTCAAGAAGAAAGGGTTTAACAAGAAGAATTTCTTCTCCAAACAAGATGACTCTAATGAAAAAGAATTTGTAATTACTAAGAAATCAACTAAAAATACCTTTCTACACAAAAGAGATGATGATGAGTCCAATAAAGAAGATAACAATGCTGGAAGCAGTGAAGTATTATTTATGGCATTTACAAATGAAGATGATTCCGAACAAGAAGAAGAAGGAAATGTGGATGACTTACTAATGAGTGCCATTGAAGAAAATAAGAAATTACGAAAGACGGTCATTTCTCTCAAAGTGGAAAAAGAGGAAGCAAAAAGGAAGGAAGAATTCTTGAACAATAAAACTAAAAGAAAGAGAAGAAATTTGCGAAAAACATGAAGCTGAAATTGTTTCCCTAAAAAAAAAAAGTTGGATCAAGTTAAAAAGAGTTGTCAAAGCTCTCAAACTCTTGATAACAGTCTTAATACTCAAAGACCTCAACATGACAAGTCTGGAATTGGTTTCAAAGGAGATTCATAAAGTACAAAGGAGAGTGTAAAAATCCAAAGAAGTTATGCTGACATCCTTTGCAGTCATCCAAAAGAAGAGAAGCCATCCCACCAAGAGCAAAGGTCCACCTTTAACAACCCAAGGAATGAAGGAAGGCTACCTCCAAGTCAAGGCTATCCTAACAAGTATCAAACGATCTTTCTTGGTTATTGCTTTCATTGTAAAAACTTTGGTCATCAAGCTAAGCATTGCAAAGCTCATAGGTATAATAATTCAAGATATAAGATCAATCATCAAAGCAAGCCACGTAACCTAAAAGCACAAGGACAGATCAAGACTTACAATTCATTTGATCAATTGGCTAAGTATGATCTTGTTTGCTCAAAATGCAATGATTATGGCCACGATACACAAAATTGTTCATTCAAAAGAGAAGAATTGAAGGAGAAACCCACTACTGATAAATGTGGTCTAGCTTTATGTGCACATAGCAATGAAAATCAATGGTTTGCGGATAGTGGATGTTCAAGACAGATGACAGGTGACCAAAAGAAGTTTATCTCATTAAATGAGAAGGACGGAAATGTATCTTTTGGAAGTGGATTTGCTAAATTGTTGGAAAAGGGATTGCTGCTCTTGCTAATGGAAAGGGAAAAGATCAAAATGCACTACTGGTGGAAGGGCTCAAACACAATCTTTTAATTGTTGGCTAGATTTGTAACCAAGGACATAATGTTGTCTTCAATACTAAATATTGTGAGATAAGGAATTCCTCCTCGTGAGAACTTGTGGCAAAAGGAGTAAGAACACCAAACAACGTATATATTTTGAGTAAAATTCAAGAAGATAAATGCTATATGAGTCGAGCAGATGAAAACTGGTTATGGCACAAACAATTGGGGCATCTAAACTTTGATAACTTGGTTAATATCAGTAAAACAAATGCAGTAAGGGACATTCCAAAAATTGTCAAGCCAAATCAAGTTGAGTGTGGCCCGTGTCAACATGGAAAGCAAACTACAACCTGCTTCAAGACTAAGGAGCTCTCAATATCAAAACCTTTGGAGATCATACATGCAGATTTATGTGGACCAACTAAAACTCCAACTCTACAAGGTGAAAGGTACTTTGCTCTATTTGTTGATGACTATACTAGAATGATGTGGATATTCTTTATAAAGTTTAAATATGAAGCATTTGAATGTTTTAAGAATTTCAAGGCTCTTATGGAAAATGAAAAAGAATCAAAAATCAAGTGTCTCAGAACAGATAGAGAAGGAGAATTTACTTCAAAAGAATTCAATAACTTTTGTGATCTACATGGAATCAAAAGAGAACTTTTTGTAGCTAGAACTCTTAAACAAAATGGAGTAGTGGAAAGAAGAAACATAACCGTGCAAAAAATGGCAAGAACAATGTTACTAGCAGCTGATCTACAAGCCAAGTTTTGGAGAGAAGCAGTTAGAGCGGCAGTGTATACCGTGAATAGAGCCCAACTAAGACCAAATAATGACAAGACTTGGTATGAATTATGGAAAGGAAGACCTACTTCAGTAAATACTTCAGAATTTTTGGAAGTAAATGCTTTATGAAGATCAATGATGACTCACCAGGCAAGTTTGATTCTCGAGTTGATGAAGGAATATTTATTGGATATTCTACAAGGAGCAAAGCATACAAATGCTACAATAACCGACTATGAAAGATAGTATAAAGCATTGATGTGAAGATTGATGAGGCACTCCCAGAAAAGGAGATTGAAATCTATGAAGAATATTCTATTCTTGAAGATTTTGAAGAAGATACAACAAAGGAAGAAAAGGATCAAGAAAATCAAAAGGAGCCATCTCAGACTCCATCAAAAGTAAAATTTGTTCAAAAACACCAGCCGGAAGAACATATTATTGGGAATACAGATGATGGAATACAAACTCGAAGAAGGATGACTAATACACCAAGAAAATATAATGTTGCTTTACTATCCATGGTAGAACCAGAAAACTTTGCTCAAGCTAGTAAGGACACTAATTGGGTAGAAGCAATGGAAGAAGAAATGTTCCAAATCAAAAAAAAATGAAACATGGGACCTCGTACCTCGTCCAAAAGATAAAAATATAATTGGAACTAAGTGGGTGTTCAAAAACAAAATGAATGAAGATGGACAAATGATAAAATTGGCAACTAGGGCCAAACTCCATGTGGGTCTTCTTATTTATGGCTGTTGATATTTTTCTGGGGTTCCTCTCGTCGAGAGGTGTAGGATTGATCTAAAGATCATCCGATTCCGACATGTATTCATGGAGATATGAATTTATTTATGTTATTTGACAATTTGTCAAGGTCGGCCAGCAACCAAATTACCCCAACTTATCTGCAACGTTTTATTATAAATAGAAGAGGTCTTCAAGTCATTTTCACACACTTCTCCTAAGATCTCTCTCCACTCATTTGGTTTTGGTGGCTAGAGAGATCACAAGGGAGAAGCCCTAGACGCAGTGAAGAAAGGGTCTTCTAAGAGAGCCCTAGTCGCAGTCTTATGAGGAGATCTTTTTGCAGGTAAGAGGAAGTCTAATACATTGTCTTAATGGAGACCTAGCCGCTGTAATAAGATGCCCTAGCCACAGTCCTAAAGGGAGGGAGATCTAACCTTACCCAAGCCGCAGTAAGGAAGAGATAAAGCTGCAGATTTAAGGGTGTCCTAGCCGTAATCTAAGGAGGCCTAACTAGCATCAAGGAAGAGGCCCTAATAGCAGTCTTGAAGGTGCCCTAATCCGCAATCCTGAAGGAGACTAGGAAGCAGTCAAGGGAGGACCTATATGATGCCTACAGAAGCCCTAAAATGCTGTCATAAAAAAGCCCTATTCACTGTTAAGAAAGCCATAAATCTGCAGTGATATAGAGCCCTGAAACTGCAGTCAAATGAAGGGTTAGATACAGCAAGAGGAAGCCCTTGCCGCAGCAAGGAAAGGCCTAATCAGCAAGGTCATTTGAGGACTGTTTCAAGGGTCCGAGTTGCTGATGGGAAGGCCGAGGCCCTGATATTGGAGGCCAAGGTTAGGAGGACTTGCTGGAGGGTGGACAGTCCTTAAGTTGGGCTTGAATCTAATCTAAAGGAGCAGCATGGGGGGCAGCATCTTATTGGAGGACAGCCACAGCAAGGGAAAGCAATTTTGGACCAGTTTGATGAGCCATTAGGGACTGTGATTGGTGCCCTAACCAGTCCCAGAATTGCAGCAGTCCAGCCAGAAGTCTACAGCACTTTTAAGAGATTCTTTGAGCATTCGGTTGATGATGTTTTGAGGACATTTGCTACAGGAGTTGTTATGTGCTAGGCCACAAGCCATAGCACCATAGCAAGGGCTACTTAGGGCTGCCCTTTGTGCCTTAACCAAAGAGCAGGCAATCAGAGGAATGTTGCAGCAGTGTTATATGGAGGACTACTAGATTGATGATCTACCAAAAGGGATATACCACAACACTCTTATTGAATGTTGTCAGGGTTGCATCTTAGATCAGTCATCATTAGCAAAATGGACTTACTGTTGTTGTTATAAAATCTCAGATTTGTATATTTGTACTCTCTCTCACTGTAGAACTATTGAAAATTATAGGAAGAATTGATCAAGGATTCCCCACATTGGGGTTTGTCCCTGGCTGGTACCACATCTTGTGTCCTCTTGTCTTGGCTTGTCTTTTAATGTTTACATTTATGTTCTATCTGCACTTTACTATCATGCTGATATGATTGCTAATCTGAATATTATCATTGGGCTTATATGAAAAATGAAGTAAATTGCTCTAAGCATAGAACATACCTAAAATTAACATGGTATCAGAGCAGAGGTGGAGACAAAGCCCAAGCAAGAGTGAAAGAGCAATCACCGAAGACAGTTCTTAAGGACAAAAGGCTCAATGGGTTCCTCATCCCACTTCCCAGCTGATGACAAACTCCGTGAAAACTCTGACTATCACGGATGGAAGACGTCTCTTGATCTGACATTGGAAGAACAAGAAGTGCTGGATTATGTGAAGGGTAAAATCCCGGAGCCTCCATCAAATGCACCCGCTGCTACAAAGATCAAGTACACCAAGGGTGAAGTCAAAGCGAAGAAGATTATCAGAGATTCCATTGACAAGCGTCTAGTGGCCTACATCTCCGATCTAAACACCTCCAAGGAAATATACGACAAATTGGTAAGCATGTTCAAGGTTAGTGATGCAAATCAAATTTTGTTCCTGAAAAATAAGTTGAACAATATTAAGAAAGGTAAGGACGAGGATATTCAATCCTACTTCTTAAAGATCACTGAGATCAAGAATGATCTTCTATCGATTGGAGAAATCATATCTAACAGGGAACTTAATATCACTACCCTTGGAGGACTCCAGCTTGAGTGGTATATATTTAGAGCCACTATTCTCAACAGTGATCGAATTCTGGGGTTTGAAGAATTGATGTCAAGATGCATTCAAGAAGAAACCAGGATGCTGGAGCAAAAAATGCCTTCTAATAGAGGCAACCCTACTGCTTTCTCCACTCATGCCAAAAAGAGAAATAATGTAGGGTCTAAAGGTCATTTCAATGGAAAGCCCGGATCAAAGGGTGGAAAGAAAGGCAGATGCTTTGCTTGCAATAAGTTTGGCCACTGTGCAAGGGAGAGTCCAAATAGAAGGGACACATCACATGATGATGATCTCAATCATTCTAGGGGCTACTTCAATGATCGAAGGAATGACAGGTACAATGGCAAAGGAAAAAGGAATGCAGAACATCAAGGAAATGGTTGACCGTCCAAGAAAGCTAGAAACTCCAGGTATGAAGAATCAAATGTTGTTTCTGATAAGCAAAAGGAGTATTATCTTATATCAGCCCTCTCCACTACTTTTCCTCCTGACTCTTTGGGAAATTGGCTTATTGATAGTGGTACCTCAAGGCACTTCTCCGGATACAAGGAAGCTCTTTCTAATCTGATAGAGAAGGAAGCAATCTTGGAGATTATTCTTGGAGATGATGCCACCTATCCCGTAAAGGGTGTAGGGAATGTTACTCTTCAATTGGATCAGGGTAACTCGATTCATTTACAAGAAGTTCTTTATATACCTAATCTCAAGAAGAACCTGGTGTCCATTTCAGCAATGGAAGACAAAGGTTACAAGGTGGCATTCATCGATGGGAAGGTACGTGTCTGGAAAAAGAATTTTAAAGATGCTTTTACTCTTGGGTTCAAGGTTGGCCCTTTGTATCAAGTTGCAAGAAGTCCATTGGAGACCATGTCGTGTGAAACATCTCTTCAATGGCATCAGAGGTTTGCCCATCTTCATTGTAAGGCCCTACCTAATGTGAGAAAGATAGTGACAGGGATGCCTGAATTCAAAGAAGAGCATGAAGGTACATGTCCGAGATGTACCGAAGGAAAACCATTCCCCTCATGTAATAGCAAGACCACGGATGTGGAACAACCCAAGGGGTTTGAAATTCATGATCAGGAATCTCATGTATGCAGGTTGAAAAATCTCTCTATGGCTTGAAGCAAGCACCCCGGGCAAGACCACGGATGTGGAACAACCCAAGGGGTTTGAGATTCATGATCAGGAATCTCATGTATGCAGGTTGAAAAATATTTGTATGGTTTGAAGCAAGCACCCCGGGCTTAGAATGAGAAGATTGATAGCTATCTGATGAAGCTGAAATTCACTAGGAGTGAAGCCGATCCAAACCTTTGCTTTAAGGTTGTGGATGATAGACCTCTCATACTGGTACCTTATGTGGACGACCTCTTTCTGGTAAGTACAGACCCTCTCATTTGCAAAAGTAAGAGGGAGTTGGATTCCGAATTTGGAATGGTGGACTGCAAGCCTGTGACTACCCCGATGGAGCCTAACTTTAAGAAGTTATGCGGTAATGCTGTCAGACCTCATTTGGGAAATGTCTCTAAGTTTCATCTACTCATAGTAGCATTGATGTTCTTGGTGAACTCCCATCCGGATATTTGTTTTGCAGTTAGCATATTGAGCCAACATATGGCTGAGCCTCGTCACTCTCATTGGATTGGTGCCAAGAATCTTCTGAAATATCTTCGGGGCACAATCACTCATGGACTGAGATTCACTGTCGAAGCTGTGAGGCTGCATGGTTATTCTAACGCTGATTAGGCAGGCAGTGTGGTGGATCGCAAGAGCACTTCTGGGTATTGTTTCTCTTTCAGTTCTGCTTTGATATCTTGGATGAGCAGGAAGCAAAAGTCGGTTGCTTTGAGCACCGCTGAGGCCAGATACATAGCTGTGAGTATGGTCTCGTGTGAAGCTGCCTGGTTGGGAAGCTCTTCAGTGAGCTATTTGGACATGTGCTGGATACCACCATGATCCTCTATGGCAACCAATATGGGATCCGATTATCAGAGAATCCCGTATTTCATGATCACTCCCAACACTCATACATCAGGTACCACTTTATCCGGGATATGGTACAACGAGGAGCAATAAGGCTCCATCACATTGGGACTGATGTGCAGGTTGCCGATATTTTGACGAAGCCCCTGGGAAAGGTCAAATTCTTGACTTTCCGAGAACGACTAGGAGTCATGGAGAGACCCTCTCCTGAGGGTCTTGTATGATATGGATATTGAGCTCTGGAGCTCCGGGGGGCTTGGGGTACTTCTTGGAGCGATAAGCAACCATAGGGTGAGTGCTTCAGCCTTCCCCTAGTGGTCTTCTATGTAGGCAGGATGAGTGGTTCATCATTCTCCTGCTGAGACACAATCATAGGGTGAGTGGTTTAGCCTTCCCCTAGTGATTTGTTGTGTACAGGGTGAATGGTTCAGCCTTCCCCTGGGATACCCCATGGCGACATGTAGGCAGGATGAGTGGTTCATCCTTCTCCTGCTGAGACATCCTACCCATGCAGTCTGGGACTCATGGGAAGTACCTCTCATCTAGCCAATGAGCAGGGAAATGAGGATAGGGACCATAGTACTATCGATGGATGCATCGTGTACTACCGTACTCCCTATGTTAGGATGATATTGATCTGGGATCAATTGGAACTGACTTCGGGGTCAATAAGAGTGGTATGAGACAATCTCTTTATTTGAAACTAATTTTGGATTTGTAAGAGTGGTATGATACACTCTATTTGGAACTGATTTCGAATCAGTAAGAGTGGTATGAGACACTCTTTATTTGGCACTGATTTCGGATCAGTAAGAGTGGTATGAGACACTCTCTTTATATGGGACTGACTTCGGGTCAGTAGAGAATGGTATGATACATTCTCGATCACTTCTTCTTCTTCATAGTTTAGCAGAGTAGAGCAGTGCAGGGCATTGCATTGATGACAGAGATAGTACAAGCTGGCAGATGGATTAGCAAATGGAGTTCTCCCTAGTTGAGAGGGAGTGTTAAAATTGGCAACTAAGACCAAACTCCATGTGGGTCTTCTTATTTATGGCAGCTGATATTTTTCTTGGATTCCTCTCGTCGAGAGGTGTAGGGATGATCTAAAGATCATCTGATTCTGACATGTATTCATGGAGATATGAATTTATTTATGTTATTGTTATTTGAGAATTTATCAAGGTCGGCTAGCAACCAAATACCCCAACTTATCCGCAATGTTTTATTATAAATACACTTCAAGTCATTTTCACACACACTTCTCCTAAGATCTCTCTCCACTCTTTTGGGTTTGATGGCTAGAGAGATCAAGAGGGAGAAGCCCTAGACGCAATGAAGAAAGGGTCTTCTAAGAGAGCCCTAGACCCAAAACTAAAGAGCCCTAGCCGCAGTCTTATGAGGAGATCTTTTTGCAGGTAAGAGGAAGTCTAATACGATGTCTTAATGAAGACCTAGCCATTGTAATAAGATGCCCTAGCCACAGTCTTAAAGGGAGGGAGATCTAGCCTTACCCTAGCCGCAATAAGGAAGAGATAAAACCGCAGATTTAAGGGTGTCCTAACCGCAGTCTAAGGAGGCCTAACTAGCATCAAGGAAGAGGCCCTAATAGCAATCTTCAAGGTACCCTAATCCGCAATCCTGAAGGAGACTGAGACGCAGTCAAGGGAGGACCTATATGCTGCCTACAGAAGCCCTAAAACGTTGTCATAAAGAAGCCCTATTCACTATTAAGAAAGCCATAAATCCGTAGTGATATAGAGGCCTGAAACCGCAATCAAATGAAGGGTTAGCTATAGCATGAAACCGCAGTCAAATGAAGGGTTTTCTACAGCAAGAGGAAGCCCTTGTCGCAGCAAGGAAAGGCCTAATTAGCAAGGTCATTTGAGGATTGTTTCAAGGGTCCGAGTTGTTGATTGGAAGGCCGAGGCCCTGATCTTGGAGGCCGAGGTTAGGAGGACTTGCTGGAGGGTGGACAGTCCTTACGTTGGGCTTGAATCTGCTCTAAAGGAGCAGCATGGGGGGCAGCATCTTATTGGAGGACTATCACAGCAAGGGAAAGCAATTGTGGGCCAGTTTGATGAGTTGTTAGGGACTGTGATGGTGCCCTAACCAGTCCCAGAATTGCAGCAATGTAGCCAGAAGCCTACAACACTTTTAAGAGATTCTTTGAACATTCGGTTGATGATGTTTTGAGGACATTTGCTACAAGAGTTGTTATGTGCTAGGCCATAAGCCATAGCACCATAGCAAGGGCTACTTAGGGTTGCCCTTTGTGCCTTAACCAAAATTGCAAGAGCAAGCAATCAGAGGAATGTTGTAGCAGTGTTATATGGAGGACTACTAGATTGATGATCTACCAAAAGGGATATGCTACAACACTCTTATTGAATGTTGTCAAGGTTGCATCTTAGAGAAGTCATCATTAGCAGAATGATGGACTTACTGTTGTTGTCATAAAATCTCAGATTTGCATATTTGTACTATCTCTCTCTCTGCTGAACTATTGAAGATTATAAGAAGAATTGATCAAGGATTTCCCCACGTTGGGGTTTGTCCCTATCTGGTGCCACATCTTGTGTTCTCTTGTCTTCTACTGTTTACGTTTATGTTCTATTTGCACTTTACTATCATGCTAATGTGATTGCTAATCTAAATATTGTCATTGGGCTTATATGAAATATGAGGTGAATTTCTCTAAGCATAGAACATACCTAAAATTAACAACAAATCATCAGAAATAAGACAAGGCTTGTTTGTAAAGGTTATTCACAAATAGAAGGAATCGACTTTGAAGAAACCTTTGCACCAGTAGCTTGTATGGAGCTATAAGGATGTTTTTGGCATTTGCTTGTTCAAAAGGATTCAAAGTTTATCAAATGGACGTGAAATCAGCATTCCTAAATGGTGATCTAAAAGAAGTTTACATGGTGCACCCGAAAGGGTTTGACCTAACAAAAGGAAAAGACTTTGTATGCAAGTTGAAAAAGGCACTATATGGATTGAAACAAGCTCCTAGAGGTTGGTACGCAAGATTGGATCATTATCTACAACAATAATGCTTCAAAAAGGGAGTGGTAGGAAGCAATCTCTACATGAAGATGGAAAAAGACAAACTACTAGTCACTCTTGTCTGCGTTGATGATCTGATTTTTGCCAGCAATTATGATGGGATGAGTCATGAATTTGCTCAAAATATGTCGAAAGAGTTCGAAATGTCGATGATTGGTGAGTTATCTTATTTCCTTGGACTACAAGTAACTCAAACTACAACAGGTATTTTCATATCTCATGCAAAATACCTTAAAGACATGCTTAAAAGATATGGTATGGAAGAATGTGCACCTATGAGCACATCGATGACCACAGATTGCAAACTACGGAAAGATGATGAATCCCCCTCGGTAGATGCAACTCTTTACAGGTCAATAATTGGAGCTCTCCTATACCTAACTTCTACAAGACCAGATATTATGCAAGCAGTGGGAATGGTGGGAAGATTTCAATCAGCTAGTCCTAAGCAATCCCATTTGTTGGTTATGAAGAGAATTCTCAGATACTTGAAAGGTACTCTTGATTTTGGTCTACGGTATCCCAAAAGCACAACTCTTACCATGACAACTTACACCGATGTTGATTGGGCTAGAAGCGTAGATGATCGAAAAAGTACAAGAGGAAATGCATTCTTCATGGGAGATTGTCTAGTATCTTGGCTCAGTAAAAAACAATCTTCTATATCTCTCTCCACAGCTGAAGCCGAATATATAGCTGTTACAGATTGTTGGACACAAATACTGTGGATGAAGGTAGCATTGAAAGATGTCAACATAGATACTAATCAACCAATCAGCATCTATTGTGACAACACCAGCGCCATCAATCTTTCAAAGAATCTGGTAATGCACTCAAAGACCAAACATATTCCAATCAAATACCACTTTCTCCATGAACAAGTTGTTGAACAGAATATCAAGTTGGAATACGTCAATACAAAGGAGCAAATTGCAAATATCTTTACAAGACCCCTTCCACGAGAAGCATTTGAATATCTTCACCAAAAGACAAGGATCATTGCTCTTGCATCACATTAAGAGAACACATTGACAAGAGTAGAAGCACCATGACAAGGGGAGCAACATGACAAGGGGAGCAACATGACAAGGGGAGTACTTGGGCATACCATTTGCTATTAATGCCAAAGGGGGAGAGAATACAGAAAGGAGAGGATCCAGGAAAAGGATTATATTGCCATCAATGACAAAGGGGCAGATTGTTGAGATGTCAGTGTTGTCATTGATGTCCATATGGATTGAATATATATATATAGGGAGATTGCTGAGATGTTAGTGTTGTCATTGATGGCCATATGGATTGAATATATATATATATATATACAGACAGAATCCCAAGAAGCATTGGACCCAAGGAGCAAGAGGAGCAGTACCAAAGAGAAGAGCGAGAAGTAGTTCAAAGAGAAGCCATCGAGAGCAAAAGGAAAGCCATCGGAAGCCAAGAGCAGGAGCCAAGACAAGCCAAGGAGGAGCAGATCCAAGAGAAGCCTGCATATGCCCAAAAGAAAGAGCCAAAAGTGAAGAACAATGATATTGGAGAAATATCATATCAGCATTTTTATTGGGTGTCACAACTCCAATCTCCGACTTCCGACCTGCGGACCCGACTTGACTTAATAACAATTTAATTATCAAATCGCATCTACCCCTTTATCAGAACTTTTGAATGACACCTCCGATAAGACCTAATCTCCGATTGCCGATATGGTTGCGGACCTAATTGGTTTTATCATAACGGTTTTAATATAATATTGCGTCTGCCTCGTCAAAACTTTCCTATATCGCAAGTTTTACACGCCGTATCATGTTAAAGATTCTGATACAAACCTTTGATACACATACAAAGAAAAATATTTTTTTACGTCTAGTCGACCTATACTCTGTCTCTCAAGTCGACTTCCTCCATAGCTCATGTCTCTTCACTTCAAGGTGAAATCCATATATATATCAACTAGGATCTTCATTTCACAATCGTCCAATTTCATGATCTATCGCAAAGTGTAAGACATAGTTCACAACTCGTGCACTTTACAACAAAGAGGAAAAGAAGCTAAAGGACAAGAGAAGCAAATTTTGATTGGGTTAAAAATTGATGAAACAATATCTCGGATCTATGGACAGTCTCACGTGGAGGGATCGGACCTGCGAACAGGTGTGTGGACAGTTATCTATGGAAGCTAGGACTTTGAAAGGCTCGGGCCTGTAGCTTAAAGACTCCTAGTTACAATCACCTGTGGAGCTCGAACTACACATCGGATTCGTGATTACTTTAAGGAAAACCACCTGTGGCTTACTGTTCAGATTTGCAGCTTGCATATTGTTCAGATTAGTGGCTTACACAGTTCGGACTTGTGGAACTGTGGCAGACATAAGCTCGAAACTGTGGTGACTCGATTGGTGGAGGTTTGGACCAATTATAGCTCAGACCTATAACAGACTTATGTGGGACATGTCAGACTTGAAACCTTTGCGCACTGTTGAATAGTGAAGAACTCGTGGCCTTGAACAGTGAAAATTTGAAGGCTTGAATAGTGAAAATTTGAAGGCATGAACAATGATGAATTTGGAGGATTGAACAGTGAAGAACCTGGAGCCTAGAACAATGTTGAACTTGAAGGATTGAACAATGAAGAACTTGAAGCTTTGGATAGTGAAGAACACTCCTATTCGGATCTTGGACAATGGACAAATTAGGAGTTTGTGGTAGTCTTGTGGAGACATTGTTTGACTATTGAAGGAAGTCCTGAAGTTATTTAAAGTAACTCATTCATATATTTTGTTTGTTAAAAATTGGAGGTTGGTGCCTTAGAGTTTGAGGCCTCTAAAAATAGGGTTGGAGCCTTGAGAAGGATAGGGTTGGAGCCTCACAAAATTCCAAGTTGGTGCTTGGCAATAGGTTGGAGCCTGGACGATTGAAGAGTTGGTGCCCTCAAACATCATTGTACTCAATTTTTTGTAAAAGAGGATTGGTGTCCTCGCTTGTTTATAATAAAATCGTTATTATTTATTTTCTGATTATAATTGTGAAGAATCTTAACTGGTAAACATAACACTTGAAAAGAAATATTGATTCACCCCCCTCTCAGTATTTCCAACATTATGAAATGGGTAGAAGGAATGTAATGCACACATGATGCTATGATACTTTCATTTTAGTTTAGTAGAGACTGATAGAATTATTTTGTGTTATAATTATGTGAACACATTAGGAGATGTTGTGAATCTTTGCAATGAAAAGGTTGTGTATAAGTATTGACAATTGTTTGGTTGATTGAAAGATAAAATTGCACACAGAGTGATGGAATGGGGTATGAGATAGAAGCCACCATGACAGAATATCATCACTTGCAAGGGAGCCTAACAACATGATTAAAAGTCTCATGTTTATGTGATTTGGCTTCTGCATGAAGCACCTTTGGACAATTAGAAATTTACGATTTGAAACTTTTGAGTACATCTCATTGGAACTAAATGTTGTGAAACAAGTGAAATGATGGAGCAAGGAGCTTAAGAAGAAGACTGCTAGGGTGACATTGCTACCCTGTGACACTCTGATTACCTCATGGGAGCAAATCATAAAAGGCACCTTGACTTTAAGACTACATGAGTAATGTGGTGGTGCATGCCAAAAAGGAACTTGGCTATAAGACTAACAATAACCCCAAGCAAGAAAACCTTTAAACAGGTAGACCACCCGGAATGGGGGTTTCCTAGGCTTGGAGGGGTGAGTAGGCAATGGGGGCCCGTGCAGGAAAACCCTTGGATAGGTAGATTGCCCGGTATGGGGGTTTCCTAGGCTTGGAGGGGTTGAGTAGCTGATGGGGGCCCATGCAGGAAAACCCTTGGACAAGTAGACTGCCTGGAATGGGGGTTGTCTAGGCCTAAAGGGGTGTGTAACTGATGGGAGAAGAAATATACCACACAAGAAAGCCTTTGGACAAATAAATTGCCCAAAATGGGGGTTGCCTAGGCCTAGAGGGGTGAGTAACTGATGGAAGAAGAAATATGCTCCACAGGAAAACCCTTGGGCAGGTAGACTTCCCGGAATGAGGGTTTCCTAGGGCTGGAGGGTTGGCTAACTGATGGGAGAAGAAATATGCCCCATGTTCACTAGGATGTGAGCATTAGGGGGCATGTTCAATGAAGACAACGAATTGGACTTATTACCTGTAGAGACAAAGGAAGCAAAGAATAACCATAAAGATAGGTATTTATTTAAAGAATTACCTGTTGAAATTTTAGTTTAATTTGATTATTGTATCGATTTAAAGAATTAATTGTTGAAATTTTGGTTTAATTTGATTATTATGATTAATCTAATGATAATTGGATGCTTGTGATATTGGTGAGATACCGAACTATCTAGCAAATGTATATGATGTTGATTACAAGTAATATCAAAGTGATGCAACGAAAGCGCAGTGGAGTTGAAGACTTTAGGGACTAGACCATTGTGGGAACACTGGAACCCTCTGATATGCATTAACCGCCATGAGATATGTTGTGACAAATGTGTTGTGTTGGTAGAGCAAGCCAAAGAGATGCCTTGGTTGTGAGACTCCATCAAGACTCTTCATGTCCAAGTAAGCCTTGGCAAGGAATGGATCACCCAAGGGGCTAAGGAGCTAGAGAAGGAGGTGCCTAAACGTGGAAGGTGTGTGACTGTAAGGAAGGGGAGACATGAATGAATTAGTTTTCAAAAAGTCATGTGCATTCTCATTGGGATCAAAAATGCATTGGGTGTCCCAAAAAGCAATGAGCTTTCCTTTTGGAAGCCTTGAGGATAATGAACAACATGGCTAGACATGACAATTTAGGACATGGAAAATGTTGTTGGTGTAAGAGTTATAACTATAAAGCTCATTTATTGTCTTTGTTCTCTATTTATAGAACACCGAGGACAGTGTTCCTTTAAGGGGGTTGGGGTTTGTAACATCCCCTTGTTTGACCCTGCTTTTGTAATATTAATTATTACTACAATACTAGCATGGGGGGAAACCACAACTAGCTAATATGTGATTGAGAATTTATTTATTATTTAAAGTTAACTAAAACAACTAAAGAAGGGACAGCCTTACGGATCCTTGGTCAGAGGGAAACCTCTTGTCTACTTGCGTATTCTGAAAAACCATGACTTGGCCCAAACTTAAATGCCAAAGCCATTTGCAATAGAGAGAAACCATTACTAGACAAATTTTTAAATGTGATGCAATTGGGTGTGAGCTGCATCTTGCTGGCAGTTCATTTATGAAGATCAGATTTGGAAGAGGTGGAAAGGAGGGTAGTGCCCATTCCCCTTCCCTCCTCATGGATCGGGAGGACAGCCAAAAACGGCCCTTCAAGAAATAGCACCGAAGAATCAAGTCTATGCTCACCGAGATACATGAGGAGACATCATTGAAGAGTGAAGTCAGTGCTCTCTCAAAAACACGAAGGGATGTAGAGAAAAATCTACATGTATGCATCATAGAAGAGAAATGAGAGTTCTTTGGGAGTTTCATGTTGGTTGTTGGTTGGCAGGTTGGATTTCAAATGCTCAGCATTTCTCTATTAAACTCTCTGTGGTTGACCCCGAGACGAGTGCTAGTTCTCTCAAGCGTTTATATATTTGCATGTGGTTGGTCGTGCTCTCTGTTCTGATATATGTTCTTAGGGTTGATCATTGAACGAGTGTGGGAATTGGATTTTTCCCTTTTCATTCAGACTATGGTGTGTGGATATTATTATCTTCTGGAGGACAGTGGGCTTCAGGGCTAGTTTAGAACAGTGTGGAGCTGTGAAGTGTGACCTAGGTGACCCACCAGTATTGGAGTTGACCTTGAGCTTGTGCATTGTGAGCTTGAGCTTATGCTTTGTGGCCTTGGGAGTTAATCCCTGTGATTTTGGTGTTCTAAGCCACTAGACTATGTTGTTCAAGTCTTAGAGGTCAGTGAGAGGCTCAGTGGATGACCGGATCACTACGGTGTTGTTGTATAGTTGTTAACCACCTAGACGAGGCATTATGAATCAATATGGTGCTTATTGAAGAGTCGTTAACCACTTGGACAATGGACTACAGACCCCTGTAGTGCTTGTTGGAGAGTTGTTAACACCTGAATAGTGGACCGCAAAGCCCTATGGTGCTTGTTATGAAAAGACAATTGTGAGCACCTGGACAGTGGATCCAACCTCCTGGACTAAGCATCATCACCATCTGGATCCTGGGGCAAAGCCCTATGTTTGATTAAGATAAGTAAGCGGGTCACTTGTTGATTTTTCTTATAATAGAAATTGATTTTCTAAACTGATAATTATTTCCAATGATTTGTATTCTCAAGTTGTCTTATGTCACTTATATCATTAAGTAATTATACACCAGATGCAGCACTATGATAGGTGAACGAGTCACCTTAGAGAATCAGTGGAAGCAATATGTCTTCAACTGATCTCATGCCGATATCAAAAGTCAAAGTGATTGACTTCTATTATAAATGTACTATCTCTCTCACTTTCTCTGCTGAACTTTGAAGAAAATAAAAGAAGAATTGATCAAGGGTTTCCCCACATTGGGGTTTGTCCCTGGCCAGCGCCACATCTTGTGTCCTCTTGTCTTGGCTTGTCTTCTGCGATTTATATTTATGTTCTATCTGCAGTTTACTTTATGCTAATGTGATTGCTAATGCGGAAAAGAAATTGAAATAAATTGCTCTAGCATAGAACATACCTAAAATTAACATGGTATCGGAGCTGACGTGAAGACAATGCCCAAGCAAGAGTGAAAGAGCAATCACCAAAAACAATAGGGACAAGACAAAAGGATCAATGGGTTCCACATCTCTCTTCTAAGTTCACAAAGGGTGAAGTCGAAGCAGAACATATTATCAGAATGGCGTAGCGGAAGCTTCTGATGGCCCATCTAAAAGATCACTTCATTGGGAAGTTCGGATCTAAGGGTGGAAGGAAAGGAGGATGCCTTGGTTGTAACAAGTTCAGACATTATGCGAAGGAGTGTCCGAAGGTAATGCAGGTCATCAAGGAAATGGTCGACTCTTCAAAGAAAGCAAGGAACCCCGAATCACTTTTACGTACCTGATCGTAAGAAGAACCTGGTGTCCATCTCGGAAATGGAAGTCAAAGGTTTCAGGGTGGCACTCATTGATGGAAAGGTACGTGTTTGGAAATAGAATTTTCAAAGATGTTTTTGAGTTCAGGGTTGTATCAAATTGCAGGAAGTCCACTGGGGACCATGTCCATTGTCACGTAGCATCGAATGTCTGTGAGCCAGATGGTGACAGGGATGCTTGAATTCAAAAGGAGCATGAAAGTACATGTCTAAGATGTACCGAAGGAAAATCTTACAAGGGGACCATT